>SKCR01053035.1:0-48823 GCA_019454045.1 Zanthoxylum bungeanum | reverse complement strand
CTAAGAAAGTACGTGTGCGTTCACGTAGCGTTCGAGAACGCGTTCGAACAGTAAACAGAAGGTTCGCGTTCGTATAGCGTTCGAGAACGCGTTCGAACGGGACCAGACCTGATGCATTATGAGACTAAGAAAGTGCGTGTGCGTTCACGTAGCGTTCGAGAACACGTTCGAACGGTAAATAGAAAGTTCACGTCATGTAGCGTTCGAGAACGCGTTCGAACGGAACCAGACCTGATGCATGCAATATAAAGAATAAAGACAACAATGTCAAGCTCAGCATGTCCGATTAAACGTATCTTGCATTCAACCGAACACGCATCAACCGGCGCGGCAAATCATCGTGGTATAGGGCTTTAACCCCTCCCCGTAGGGGATCTTTCATTCCACTTACTAAGCCCATGCGCTCGATTGAATCATGCATACATGGAATTAAGAGCAATAATATCAAACTTAGCATGCCCGATTGAACGTATCTTGTATTCAACCGAACACACATCGACCGGCGCGGCAAAGCATCGTGGTAAAGGGCTTCAACCCCTCCCCGTAGGGGATCTTTCATTCCACTTACTAAGCCCATGCGCTCGATTGAATCATGCATACATAGAATTAAAAGCAATAATCAAACTTAGTATGCCCGATTGAACGTATCTTGCATTCAACCGAACACACATCAACCGCGCGGTGAAACATCGTGGTAAAGGGCTTAACCCTTCCCCATAGGGGATCTTTCATTCCACTTACTAAGCCCATGCGCTCGATTGAATCATACGTAAATAAGCAACATGCAGAATTCAAGTGACGAAAAATAAATAAATAAATCAAAGTAACATGAAACAAAAGAAGGTGCCATTTATTCAAGCGGTACGTGGAGTTGTATCCCAAGTACAGACCGCACTACCGTCCATTCGGATTCGGCTACGGAATTTACGTCTTGGTTTCCATCCTATATACCGCAAGAGACGACACTCTTTCATTCATCCAATACCCACAACACACATCATACACACACAAGATTCAACAAATAATTAAAATACAGTCGAAATAAATAGCAAAAATCAAATAAAGATGAGTGTGGAAAGTACCCTCAGGTCTAACCTTTTTGCCAACTTTCGGGCTTGCGTTTCACGGACGTCGGAAATGGTACAGCTCCTCAACTTCTCCGGTTCACTGGTTTAGCGTCCTAGCTCACTGTTTTGCTCTTTTGCTTGCCGTTCGGTCTCTGTTCTGCTGTTGTTCGGTATCTACTTTGGTGTTTTAGTGGACTGTTTCGAGTGTTTTTTTTCGTGGTTTTTTTAGTGTAGTTTTGTGTGGTTATTTCAAGGATTATAAGTGCAGTTTATTTTACTGTTTTAAGGGATTTTAGGGACTGTTTTGGGAGTGGTTAGGCTGCTGTTTGGAGGTATATTTTCGGTGATGGAGGGCTGCTGCAAGGGGAGATTTTCGGTGATGGGTAGAGGTTTAGGAGGGTGCTGTTTTCGGTTATGGAGTGGGGAAATGAGGGGAATGGTTTTTGTTCTTCTTGTTGCTATTTCCGTGAGTGGCTAAGGCTCTTTGTGTTGTGATTTTTCTGTGAGTTATCTGTATGAGCTAGAGGAGTTCATGTCTTGGTTAGGGGTTGTTTATATAGAGAAGGGCTAGGGCTTCACCTTGTCTCACAAGGAAGGAATTTTGACATTAAAAAGAAGATTGGTGTTGAGCAAAGAAAGTCAAAGATTAGGGGGGACAAATCTTGGCTAGATTAGGAATACAAAATATTTAATTTGTTATGATTGATTTTAATTAGGCATGACATCCTTTTAATTTAGTATGTGATTTGTTTGGTTAGGAAGTTAATATATTTGATTTATCTTTAATAGGTATGATTATATTTTGTGTTTTATTTAATTGGTAAATGTTTACATATTTTATTTAATATCTAATGTTTAATTTAATTAAATTGGGATGTGTTTTATTGCTTTGTGGAGCTAATTGGGCTGGGGTGCGAGGCTAGCAGCAAAATCAGAAACACCGACGCCGTTCGAACGCCAATTCGAACGCTGCACGAACGTCCGTAATCTACCTGAAGTTCGAACGAAGTAACGAACGCAGCACTAACGAAGACAATGAACTTGTGAAATGAACTTGATGACGTAATTATTCTGAATTTCTCCTTCCGACCTCCGTTTCCCGCAATA
This sequence comes from Zanthoxylum bungeanum, assembly GCA_019454045.1. NCBI lineage: Eukaryota > Viridiplantae > Streptophyta > Magnoliopsida > Sapindales > Rutaceae > Zanthoxylum > Zanthoxylum bungeanum. Next base: position 46,649 of record SKCR01053035.1, on the reverse strand, counting down.
TCCTTAGCTAAAAAGGTAGTGCCTCCAACTGAGACTCATCATCGGGTTTCACATGCGAAAATGCAATGCCTACAATAACATTTACATATGATCTCTGATTTTTATGAATTTTATATCATCGGAAAGCTAAGACTGAGACCTACAACTTTTATGTTGAGTAATTTATTAAATTCAGAACATAACAGGATAAAAAATACATCTCAAAAATTCAGATGAATAGTACCCGAGGACTAATTTAGAGATTTCTCAAAACTTTTGATTTTTTTTTCTCCAATTAATCATTAAAAAAAATCAACTCTTTGCCTATAAATAGGGAAATATTGCTCATATCCTTAGGAGGCCAAAAAAACATAAGAAGCTTTTCAAATATTCTTCACTTCTATGAGATTTTGAAGGAATGGTGATGAATTTCCAAGTTTCTCTTGGTCAAGTCGGTATAACTTTTTCGCAGGAACCATAATTTTCTTCAACGAATGAAAGAAGTGCCAGCCAGATTCCAAATCAGTGAATGTACCATTTTCTCAAAATGATTTCTACTTATATATTTTTGAATTGAGATTTACATTTCAAGCACATAGGGCATTAGCCAAGTTTTATTATATATGTTTTACGAAAGGATAATGTTCTTAAAAAGATTGATTTCAAAGTATGATATTGTGATTTTTGGAGGCATGGGGGAAAAATCCACCTCAGTTGTAACTTGGTACAGATATTGGAATTGACGGTTACTGGAATTGATGGATTCAGAACATGTGCACATGTAGAGCAGGACTAGGGGGACGGCGATACGTAGCGCCTCTAGATCCTAGATTTCAGGGCTAGGGGGATGACAATACATAACACCTATAGACCTTAGATTCAGGGTTGGATGATAGCATGGATCAGCACGCCTGGATCTAGTTCAGTGGCTTGGTGGATGGCGATACGTAACACCCAAGACCACCAGATAGGCTTATGAAGGGAAGGTAATACGTAACGCCCCTATGTGTCATGTTTTCAGCAGATTTTTAGAAACGGATTTTCAGAAACAAATTTTCAGAGATAAATGTTTTAGAGTTGTGGTTTTAGAAATGATAGTTTTATGAAAAAAAATTTCCAGAGAAATGGTTTTATGAAAGAGTTTTAGAAAGAACTCGGTTTTCCAGAAAAATTTAGAGTTTTCAGACATAAAATTTTTTAGAAAAGTTTCATAGAAAGATTATTATTTTCAGATACAAAAGAGATTTCAGAAAAGATTTGTTTTCTTGAGATGATTTTGGATTTCAGTTTTCGTTTTCAGCTGTCTACTCACTAAGTCGTTCAAACAATCTAACCCCATACTCCCAGTTCTTCAGTTTTATAGGTTACCCGAATGACGAGCTCGAGAGGATGGATACTTATGGCAGTACTAGGGTGTTGAGTCCACCAGGTCAAGTCAGAGATGGAGTTCATTTAGAGTCAAAGTAGAGTTGTGTATCAGTATTTGTATAGTAAAGATTTTGTATATAATAAGTTAAAGTGATCATGACTGAGTTACAAAATATTTTTATTAAATACATAATTTTGAGTATTGAGTTGCACTTTATGTATGTGTACGAGCAAAGCGGGGTTTACCGCTATGCCTATGATGCTCGGTGACTACGACACTGCTGGGCTCGCAGCCCATATAGAGTACGGAATAGCCTGCGGGGGACTAAACCAGAGAATAAAGGAGTCACCACCCAGTGTGAATTGGGAAAATATTTAAGACCACACTCACCCCTCGCAAGGGAAGACCTCAAACTGTTGGGTTCAGAATGTTCCCTTACTTATGCCAGTATAATGGACGGGTTCACACAATGGTATAGCCAAGTCTTATGCAGTTCATGCAAGATAATTTAAATAAACACACAAATTTGCACACCCATAAACATTAATATTAAAGCAAATTAAATTAAGAAATATAAGGTACGATAAGAAGAATCATAATAATCAAAAGCAAATAAAGCGTCAATAAATAAATAGTAAACAAAAGGGGGGTTAATCATGCATATATAAGTATTTCTCGAGTGGTACGTGGAGTTGTATCCCAAGTACAGACCGCACTACCGTCCATTCGGATTCGGGTACGAAATTTACATCTGGGTTTCCATCCAATATACTGCAAGGGATAATAACATACATAAGAATCAATGCAATGTAAACAGACATAAAAAAGGGCGAAATAATAAAATAACAATAAAAGTAAATAGAAAAAAGCTAAATAGCAAAATAAATGCGAAATAATAAAATAATGATGAAAGTGAATAAATAAATAATAAGATAAATAACACTAAATAGATAAAAAAAAAATGCCAAAGAAGAAAAAAATAATGTGACCAGAAATTTGGCCGTCTTTAATGTAGGACTTCGCATACCCGGCTGGACGTATTTCACGTCCAGCCAGGCATGCATCGTCCATAACTATATAAAAAATAAATGTTTTAAGGTGCCATCAGGTCTTACCTTTTAAGTTGCTTTCTCGGAAATGCATTAGGCCGTTGCCGGAAGGATCGTTGGTTCGCTGTTTCTGCTTGCTGTTTCGCTATTTCTGCTTGCTATTTTGCTATTTTCTAGTTGCTGTTTTACTGTTTCTGGTTGCTATTTTTACTGTTTCGCTGGTTACAATTTTTGGTTGTTTTTTAGTTGCTGTTTTGGTTGTTTTTAGGCTGCTGTTTTTAGTGATTTTTTGTTGCTGTTTTGGTTGTATTTGCTGGCTGTTTTTCTTCTATTTTTTTGTGTTTTTGGCACTATTTTTAGGTTGTTTTTTTGCCTTTTTTTGGGTGATTTTGGGGCTATTTTTCACGTTTTTTTTTGCACTGTTTTGGGTTTTTTTGCTGCTGGTTTTCGGTGATGGCTTGAGAGTTTTTTATTTGTTGTTTCGATGGAAGAAGAAGAAAGGATCCCTAGGGTTTTTTTTTTTGTTGAAGTTCACGTCCAAGTGTCCAAGGTTTTTTTTTTTGTTGGTGATAGTTCACGCCCAAGCCTCCCTTTTGTGTTGATTTGGTCCCTAATTTATAATGTCTTGAGAGGATCTCCAAATAGGGAAATAAATCACATTGATTTGGGGAATATATTATTTTGGGATACAATCTCATATATTTGGTATTGAGAATATCCCAAATCTTGTTAAATTGGATGGGATCCCCAAAATCTCACTAAATTGGAAAGTGTTGATGAAGGAATTTGCACATGTGAATTGCATAGGATTTTGGGCATGTGGGGGCCTTGGGCGTGTACATGGGTTCATGGGCCTTGGGCGTGTATGGTGGTTTGCATGGGCTTCGTGCGTGTGGATGGATTGCATGGGGTCTTGGGCGTGTATGGTGGTTTGCAGGGTAATGGGCCGGTTGTAGGTGTTTGGGGTTTGTCCGAGGTTATGGTTTGAAATATCGGTTGAGCGAATCTGAGGCTGGCTAGTGAGTCTGAATCTGATGAGGTGCTAATTTTGGAGGGTTTATTTCCTTCCGGCATTCATTTTCCGCAACTTCCGTAACTTTTCAGGTAGTGCCTCTATACGAGGCTCATTATAGGGCTCATGCAAAAATACAATGTCTACAGTATGGAGTTGGGCATGGTCCCTATGTATGAGTCTATATTTGAAATGAGATTAGTAGTGATGATCACCGACAGATAGTTAGAGGCGATTTCAGTTCCAGATGAAAGATGACTCAAATATCTACAACTCTAATGTTGACAAGATTTTCTAGTTTTGAGATTTTCAAGACCGAAATTGACGAAAAATTCAAAATATGTTATATGTAATTATTAAAAAAGAATAATATTTGTTGGAGGGTCACCATCCACCTTTCATTGGATGCTCCATCCACTTACAATTACTGATAATTACAGCTTACAATTGTCAACAAGTTGCCATTGTTTGCAATTGATTCGAGCATCCTCTATAAATTAAAGGATGCTTAGTTCTCATTTCTCATACTTTCTTTAAATTCTCTATAGAATTTGGGAGATAGTGTATCGTGTATTTTAATTTTTAAACTTTCTTGTAATTTCTTTTTATTTCAGTAATAAAATTATGAGTATTTTTATTCAAATTATGAGTAGGTAATTTCATTTTACTGGGGTAAATGGTGAAGCTTTTAATATAAAATATAGATTAATCTTATTTATGTTATAATATAGAAATTATAATCTAATGATTAATACTTAATTTAAATCTGGATTAATTATTGACAAACTTTGTTACCGCCTATATGGCTGGTCTTATTTATTTGGCATAATTGAGTACCTGACTGGACTTGTCACAGATAAATGTTCTGGTTTTATATATTTTGGCATAATTAATTCATGAAATAAATTAATTGGGTATTAATGACAATTTATATATTATAAAAAATGAGATTTCTAAATTTAAAATATTAAAAGTGGATCTCCTAACCCCGAGCATTTTATTTTGTTATTGCAATCTAATTTAAAAATTTCAATCACTTCAAATAATCAAGCCTTTTTTTATTTTTACTCGAATTGTTATTTTATTTTACTAAATCTATTCACTGTGGATCGACCCGGACTTACCGGGTTATTTTATAACTTCTACACTCTTATACTTGTGAGTAAAAGAATCACTTTATGAGTTTTTCATGGCTCGTTACCAACAAAATGAAGTGTGGGTTTCACTCACAAAATAAAATCCATAACTCTTTAGAGATTGAAACAAGGTTTTGAAACCAACTTCCTAAATACTTTAGAGATTCAGTTAAGATTTGTCACACCAGAATTTTTCTTTTCTCTTTTCTTTTCTTCTTTTTCTTTCAACACTTGAGAGAAAATAAGAACAAGGGTGGCTAGGTTTTTCAAGAATGAAATTCTTATAAAGAAAAAACTTATTTTTTCCTTATATACTTAGGGTTAATGTTAAACAAAAAACCTAAACATATTTATCTCATAAATTCAACCACTCATATTTTCTACACCTAATATTTACAACAACTAACTTATTAATTGTCATCATAATGAAAATTAAATGTTATGTTGAAAAGGTGTAAAAAAATATTAATGAAATGTTGAATTTTTACAAATCATATTTTAAAAATTCATCATTATAATAAATGATATATCAAATAATTTAATATATATACATTAAATTAAATGATTATCTCATAATCATTTATTTAGTAAAAAATTTATATTAATTATCAACAAAAATAATTAAGTGTTATTGGTTAACATTAATTATTTACTTTGACCCATTTGGATTAATTGGATTAATCCAAAATTACACAAGGGCTTTGTTGTAATTTCATAAATATCTCTACCATTGGAGGATATTTTGATAATTTCAAATATGTAATAGTAGATGTATTTGTCTTGATTTAATTGGATTAAATTAAAGTGGTAGACAAAGATGATTAGTCACACCTAATTATACATATTTGGACAAATTAGATTAAGCCCACATAAAAGTTGATTAGAACTTTATTAATTAAAAAATACATAAGTTTTGCTATAAAAGTCAAGCTTGACAAGTTTTTAATCAAGCTTGAGAAAGATAAAATAAGCAAGAATTAGAGATAATAGCCTAAGTAAAAGAAGTGTTTAGAGAAGCTTTGGAAGTTTTCTACAACATTTCAACAATGAGAAGAATATTCGATCTTGGAACCAAGCTTGCTAGCTTTGGGAATTCTCTACAACATCAAGGAGAAGAAGATTGGATATTGGAACTGAGCTTGCTAGCTTTGGAAGTTCTCCATAATATTTCAACAAGGAGAAGAAGATTGGATCTTGGAATCAAGCTTGCTAGGTAAGTTTGATCTTCTCCAAAGCTATGTTTTCATTATTGATTTATAATTAGTGAGACATATAGTGATGAATTATATATTGGATACATAATAACATAGTTTGATGTTGAAATTAGGCTAATTAATTGTGTATGGATGCTTTGGAAGTATAAACACAATATGTTTATAATTGGGTCAAAATTTTCATGTTGGATATGGAACATAAAATTAGAATTTTTAGAACTCTAGATGATAGCTTGGAGCTATATCTTCTATTCTAGAATCACTTGACTACCTTTGAGTGACCTAGAAGTTTTCATGAGTCAATTTATTCTGTGATTCTATTTAGGTTTATGTTTTGATTCAAAGAAATACATATATGTATTTAGAATACATGTATGTTTGTTGTATAACATGTGTTGATGTTTGTTTTGATGTTAAAATTGGATTTTATGTGTATTGAAGTGTTTGGAGAAAATTAGAAGTGTTTTGGATTGGATTCAAGGTAAATTTTCTCACTGACAACATTTTACATAAGGTAGTGTCGGGACTCCGAAATCCAGCATCACGACACTCATCTCTCAGAGCTGCGAGTGTTGCGACACTTGCCCTTGCACATTGCGACGCCGAGCTCTTGCAGATTGGGCGTTACGTGACGTGCCAAGAGTTGCTGCCCATAAATACTGAAACTTCATTTTCTTCGTTTAGGAGTTTTCAGACTCCGATTTGGTTCTGTTTTATTCCTATGGACTCGTAATGGAATATAGTATTTCATAAAATAATTTAAAAATACACCCATGCTAGATATCCAAGGGTTAGACCCATTTTCCCTGGACGGGTCACCGATCCGACCCTAGGGTCCCACAAACGCCCCAACAGAATGGTATCAGCACAGGTCTTAACCACACAACACATGTTTCATGTTTGACATGTATTTGAATCTATGACTCTATAATTTTAATTTAATTATACATAAGTCATATTGGATATGCATTGCATGTTTTAAATTACAATTTTTATTTTGACCCAAGCATGTTAATGACTTGATTTTCATAAATCTCTCATGATTATGTGATTACTTTTAAGTAATAGTATTAAAAGTCAAGATATGGATATGTCTATATGATGAGACATAAATCGGAAACATTTAAGAAATTCAAAATATTCTGAAATGAGGTAGAAAAATAAACAGGAAAATTCATCAAGTGTCTTCGATCAGATCGATGTGGTGAATTCATGAGTGACGAATTTAGAAATTATTTAAGGGAGAATGAGATTCTCACCTAATATAGCCCACCAGAAACTTCTCAACACAATAGTGTGTCTGAGCAGAGAAATCGTACTTTATTAGAGTTGCATAGCGGGATAAACTACCACCCATGGGATATAAATATAGGTTCGTTGAATTTCCCAAAAATTCTTTGGGATATCAATTCTACGTAAGTCGAATAGAATATCAAGGCCTCATAAGAGACTATTTTTAACGTCTGATACGAGCATTGATATTCTCCTCTTGGAGGAAACAGATCCGACTACGTATAAAGAGGCGATATTGGATATCGATTCGAGAAAATGACAGAAGGCCATGAAATCCAAAATGGATTCTATGCATGAAAATCAAGTATGGGACTTAGTTGAACTTCCAGAAAGAGTTAAACTTATTGATTATAAACGGGTTTATAAAAAGAAGAGAATGCCCGATGGAAATGTGGAAACCTTTAAGGCCCGACTGGTAGTGAAAGGTTACACTCAACGTCTTGGGATTGACTATGAGGAAACTTTTTCACTAATAGCCATGCTAAAATCCATTAGGATTCTTTTAGCCATTATTATATATCATGACTATGAGATATGGCAGATAGATATGAAAACCGCTTTCCTTAATGAATTCCTCGATAAGGATATCTATATGGAACAACCAGAGGGTTTCATATCCAATGAGACTTCAAAATCAGTTTGTAAGCTCCATAAGTGTATGTATGGACTTAAACAGGCATCCCGAAGCTGGAATCAACGTTTTGATGAGATAATTCGATTATCTAGATTCATCAAGAACGAGGAAGAACTATGTGTTTATAAGAAAGTAGTGGGACCATAATCGTATTCCTTATTTTGTATGTAGACGATATCCTTATAATTGGGAATGATATATGATTGATGTAAAGTGTGAAAGCCTACTAGAAAGAATTTCTCAATGAAGACAAGGGTGAAGCTTCTTATATACTGGGTATAAAGCTCTACCAGGATAGAGTTAAAAGCTTATAGGGTTTTCGTAATCCACATACATAGATAAAATATTAGAAAGGTACGGTTTTACCAACTGCAAGGCAGTAAATATGCCTTTCTGATACGACATACATCTTTCGAAGAAAATTATACCTCAGACTGGGGAAGAGAGAGTTAGATTGTCTAACTTGTCATATGCTTCTTGTATTAAATTATTATGTATGTTATGCTATGTACAAGACCTGATATCAGTTTCGGTGTTAGTGTTACTAGCCGATATCAATCTGATCCGGATAATGATCATTGGACAGACGTGAAACATATCTTGAAATATCTTATGGATACTAAGGATAAGTTGCTCATATATGAAGTAGAAGAGATATAAGTTAAGGGCTATACAAACTCCGACTTCTAGGGAGATCCAGATAATAGAAAGTCTACATATGGATACATATTTACCTTTAATAGCGGTGTGGTTAGTTGGCGATGTTCAAAGCAAGGCTCAACATCTGATTCCACAACTGAGGTGGAATTTATAGCGGCTTCGAAAGCTGCTAAAGAAGCTGTTTGGATTAGAAATTTTATCACAAAACTTGGCATTGTGCCTAGTATAAATTTGACCATATTGTATTGTGATAATAGTGGAGCTATTACCCAGGCTAAAGAACCGAGAACGTATTCCAAGTCTGAACATGTGGAAAGGAAACATAACATGGTTAAAGAGATTATTGAGCGAAAAGACATGGTGGTCTTAATGGTTCAAGGACAAGACAACATAGCAGACCCGCTTACTAAGGCCTTACCTCCTAAGTTATTCGATAAACATGTGGAGGAGATGGGACTTCGATACCATCCGGATTGACACTAACAATTGAGAGTTTGTTAAAGTTGATGCTTGGAGCGACAATCCAAATAATATATTATACATTATATTTTATTATTTATTAATAAAATAACTACATTTTTATTTCAACCTTGTTAATGGTAATGTCATTATGCATATTTGATGAGTGGTAATCATATCACCATTTCTCACTCATTTAACCTAATATTTTGTATAGTTTCTCGGGTTTTATGAATGTTTTGATGTGTTTTTATTTATTTTACAGATAAAAATAATATTAGGACTTAATGGAATCAACTCGGGGCTAAAAAGATGAAATCTGGAAAAAAAAAATGTCAAAAACGAAAATTTACTGTATGCGTCACGAAGTGCAGTCCTAAATTCCAGTTTTGCGCATGTTTGGTATTTTGGCCAAAAGTTTTCATCCGATATCCGATTGAGCTGATTGAAGTTGAAGATTAAAGAAACCTCAAAGATCTACAACTTTGAAAGTTTACATATTTTCGAATTCCGAAGATTTCAAGACCGAAACTAATGAATAATCCAATGTATTTTGTGTAATTACTAAAGTCATTATAAAAAAAAATAAAAAAATGGAAAATGACAATTTATAATTGTCAAACTTCCACAAAAAATGCTTGCATGTTTGGTGGAGTGTTTTGTGGAGTGTCTTGTGGCATGTTTGGTGGAGGATTTTGTGAAGTGTTTGGTGGAGCATTTGGTGGAGAAATTGGTGGAAGCCTTAGATTTTCCTATAAATACCAAGCCATTTCATTTGTAATTCTCATGCTTTCCTTAGGTTTTTGTACGGAATTTAAGGATTGCATCTTGTTTGTATTTATTTTCAGTATTTAATTTATGCATTTTTATTTTCAGTAATAGTAGTAGTTTATTTTCTTTTATTTACTTTTATGTTTTGTAGTTAATTTTTCGCTGAGGGAATGGTGAAGCTTTTATTATTTTAGTTTAGATTAATCTCCCTTAATTATAATATGGAAATTATAATTTAACATAAAAGGTTATACCGCCTTAATGGCTGGTTTTATTTATTTGACATAATGTGACATCGCCTATATGGCCGGTCTTTATGTGACAGAGATTACCGCCTATATGGCTGGTTTATGGACAAATGATACCTCCTTTATGTTCGGTCGGACTTAATTAAAATCTGACTTAATGAGGATGCCGCCTATATGGCTGGTTGGTAATATCACTGATAAATTCTATATTATAGTAAGAGAGATTTCTAAATTAGAAATAGTAAAGGTGGATCCCCAACCCCCAGTATTTTATTTTTATTTTAGGGAAGTGATGAAACATAATATACACACACTTAATAATTGATTTTCTTTTTATGGGTAATTCTTTAGTTTGTTTATTGAGTCTTAAGCTTAATGCGACTTGTTAACTGGCCACTAATAAGATTGATCTGGTAAACTTAAAATGAACTTGACGAAGGGATTTTAGGTTCAGCCTTAGATTCAATAGCCCACGATCTTCCTTGAGGATAAATAACCCTTTAATAGATTTCCTTACAGGATAGACATATACCTGTCGGGTAGGGGTAGCCACTTTTGGAACTTGAACTTAATGAATTCATGTAACTTGGTTAACATAGACATATGATTAATTGGGTTATTTGGGTATTTGCGTCTGACCATCGACATAGGCTTTTGCATATCTTCGTGTTCCAGGTTAGCAAACTGACTTATTACACATATGTAAGAGAATCAATTCATCTTAGGATGATATTGTGTGGAATAAAAACCCTAGATCTTTGTGTCTTTTATTTATTTTTCTTAGTATTTTCTTTTGTTTATTTTATTTAGGCAAATCCACATTCAACAACCAAAAGCAATCATTCTCTTATCCCTTATAATTGAATACTTGTAAATAAATAGTATCAATAATTAATAACAACAGTATGATTTAAGTCCTCGTAGGATCGATATTTTTATACTACTTGAACAATACGTGTGCTTGCGTTATACGCGTGTGATTAAGCACCGGTCAAGTTTTTGGCGCCGTTGCCGGGGACTTATTTTTCTTGAGTTTTTATTTTGAAGCTATCTAATTTACTTATATCTAATTTTCTTTATTTTTATCTGTAATTTTCGTTTTTTTCTTTTGTTTTCAGGTGGTTGAAAAATGGAACACTATTGGGAGATTGAAAGATTTCGAGCTTTACTTGAAGAAGATACACCCAAATTCAGGGAGCATCAGTCCGGTTTTATGAGGCCTGTTATCCAGCCTAACAATTATCACTGGATGCCAGGACCAAACAATTCTACATTTTCTCAACATAATGAAATGGGGAGATGTGTGATATGTGATGGTAACCACCTGAGCGATCAATGTATATATCTTTCAGAGTGGCAGAATTATTGGAATCATTCAAGGTACGAAGAACCATAATATTTTCCATCTTATCCACCATCCACCTATGATCTTCATCAAGAACCAAAACCATCAGAGGAAGATCAGGTGATTGACATTGAGTGGTGCTTACACACACGCATATAACGCAAACGCACGTATCATTCAAGTAGTATAAAAAGTATCGATCCCACGATGACTTAATACCTAATATATTAATTTTATGAGGTCAAATGATTACTAGTATCTAACAGGTTGTTTGATTGATTTGAAATGGTGATGATTCTAAATTTAAAAATAAGTAAATAAAATTTCATAAATTAGGTTTAAGAAAATTCAATATTAGGAAACTATCTAGGGTTGTGAATCTTTCTAATATCTTTTAAAAGTTGAAGTGATTATTTCATGTTTGTGTAATAAATCGGTTTACTAACCTGGAACACTAAATTATGCGAAAGCCTCTGTCGATGGTCAGACGCAAATACCCAGTATAACCCAATTGAACCATATGTCTATGTCAACAAATTACCTGGATTCATTAAGTTTAAGTTCCAATTATGGCTACCCCCGCCCGACAGGTATATGTCTATCCTATAAGGAAATCTATAAAGGGTTATTTATCCTCAAGGAAGACCGTGGGTTATTAAGTCTAAGGCTGAAACCTAAATTCCTTTGTCAAGTTTATTTTAGATTTACCAGATCAATCTTATTAGTGGCCAATTAACAAGATGTATTAAGCTTAAGACTTAATAAGTAAACTTTAAAAACCCAAAACTATAAAATAACCCCTTATAAACCGGTGATATTAGAGTTCATCACAACCCCAGATAACTAATTTAGTTACGACACATAACTAGGGCTAGTAAAATAAAAGACATAAAGTAAAAATGCTGAAAAGTAATTGCGGTAAAGTAAAAGCTGAAAAGTAAAATTACAATAAAATAAAATGCTAAGGTAAAAGGATCAACTTTTACTATTTACTATTTAGATATCTCCCTTAATATAATATATTAACTTGTGATGATTTTACCAACCAGCCATATAGGCGGTAACCTGATTAAGTCAAATTAAGTCCAACCATCCATAAAGGCGGAACCAAAATAAACCTGCCATATAGGCGGTAAGAAAATTTAATTACCAACCGAACAATCTAGCGGTATCCTTGCTTAGTCAGGTTTAAACCAGTTTAAAATGAATTACCAACCGACCAATATAACGGTATCCTCATTAAGTCAATATTGTAAATAGTGAATATATTATATTTAAGGGAGATTAATCTAAATAGCAATAGTAAAAGCATTACCTTTCACCATAGCAGGGGGAAGTTACCTCCTCATGTTGAATAGTAAAAACTATAAAAGTAAAAAAAGTAAATTACTATTATTACAGAACGTAATTAAAATTAATTACAAAATTAAAATTTAAAAGAAACTAGTTAGAAAACTCCCTATTTACATAAGAGAATTCAGAGAGAAAGGTAAATCTGAAACTGAAATTTCGAGCTCTATTTATAGGCCTCAATAAGCTCCCCACATCGTGACGCCAAGTTTGTTCTTACGTCGCGACACAATGACGTGTCAATGCGTGATTGGCTGGTTTCAGATTCTTATCTACCATGTGTCATTTCGGATAAATGAGTCAATAATTGAGCTGACGTGGCGCTGACATGGCGATGATGTGGCACTGACGTGGCGATATATGGCGAAAGTGATTGTCGGCACCATAGGATGATGACACGTGGCATGGCGCACGTTAGCAGATCAACTATGATGGTGACACGTGGCACGGCGCACGTTAGCGAAGTCAAACTTCTCAGATTCTGACACGTGGACCCGGTGCACGTTAGCAAGCTTGCGGCGTACGTTAGGCGTCGCGATGCCAAAGGTTTGCGCGTCGTGACGCGCCAAATGAGCAAAATGTCCTTTTGTGCTATTTTTCACTGTTTTGGCCCCAAATCACCTCCAGAATGTCCTGAAACTTTATTTATCTACAAAATAACACGAAACACATCAAAATATTAGGTCAAATTAGTGGGAAATAGTGATATATTTACCACTAATCACACCCCTAAACCTAACATTTTGCTAGTCCTCGATTAAAACACAGAATAAAATAACATAAACATCTTTAAAATAAAATTTAACTAAGCCAATTTCGTAGGGATCACGGTTGCATTTAGCGTATGCAACAAGCCTTTAAACCCCTAGGTGTCCCTAGTGGACGAGTTGTAGTCTCGTGAGGGTTTACAACAATGATACCCACAAATGTTTTACAAAAGTAAAAAGATATTGAAACTAATGCACACAAAAGCAAAAAGACAAGAGAAAAGAGAATAAAAAAGTTTGTGACTAATCAGGTGAAACTTCTACTCCAAGTCACTAGTTGTTTTCTTTCTTTCTAAATTACTGAATAAGTAAATTCTCCGGTTATATTTACCATTCTCCATATGCATAGCCAACAAAATTTTAATCAACTCATTTTTGCCCACAACAGTCACAAGTGCAGTTGATAAGAGAGTAATATTTTTGTCCTAAAGTTTTATCAGAATTCACACCTTTTTGTAATAATGGAATAATTTTTCTGATTTTTTCTTTGATTTTTTTTTTATATACAATATCTTCCATCTATGTAGCTAGTGTTGGGTTGGTAGCTCCCAAACCAGTTGGCTTTAGGGCACCAGATGTTAAGACACTCATACAGACTTAATTACTCAGACTTCATATATATATATTTTTGCAGCATCTTTGATTCATGTAGCGAGCTTTGGGACAGTGACTCCCAAACCAGTTGACTTTAGGACACTAGGTGTTAAAACACCCATACGGACTTAATAACTCGGATATGAGACATTTTTTTTACTCCATTGCTTTTTGAGATGCTTCCTCCAATTAAACTAGAGCACTAAATATTATAAACTTTCAATTTCAGCTTATGTCCGTATGTTACCATGCATGTTGATAATACCTGCCAACTGAGCATATGAACATTCATTTTAGTCAGTATTATGGAGAATTCACAAATTAAATAATTCAAAAATAAATAAACAAAAATTAACTTGTTCCGAATTAGGTTTGAGATACGTCTCAGGAGTGGAAACTCCTTACACAACTATCTCTTACTAATTTCACTTTTTTAGTCAAAATAAAAACATAAAACGCAAAATATTTTTGTAATTTTTGAAAAATTTATAATTTTTTTTTTGAAAAAAATGTGGACTAAAAATAAAAAAAAAACAAACAACTAAGAACAAGATACTGATCAACTAATTCCCTTCCCAAACCTAAATGAGACATTGTCCCCAATATCTTAAACAATAGAAGAAGAGTTTAGAAGATAGTACCTGGTTAGCTGAAATTCTACATGAAAAGTTAAAGGTTAAGATCCCGATTAATACGATGCCTCTTACCACGATCGTCCTCGGACCAATTTATCATTGAAAGGATAGGGTCAATTTGTGGTTCATAGGCTAAGATTTGGTCAATTAGATCCGGAGCAGTTCTGACAGTGAAGATGAGTTCTTTTAAAGGTTTTGATACGAACCCATTTCTCTGAGCATCATCAAGAAACACACAAAGAAAATCATAAAATCCTTCAACGTTGTACAGTCCAAGCGGTTTCTGGTGTATGTTCAAGTTTGCCTAAGATAATACTGTAAAAATTTCCTCCATTGTACCCAAGCCATCTGGTAAAGCAATAAAAATATCAGCATGGTTAGTCATTTCTACCAATCGTTCAGACATACCTGGCACAATTAGTTCCTCTCCGTTTGATGGTCCAATAAGATTTGCTTCTGCCAAGGGTTTTGGGATGATTCCCAAAACGTTACTACCTCATTCCTATACGACCTTTGAAACGATCCCCATTAGTCCAAGATTGCCTCCGCCATATACTAAGTGCATATTCCTTGCAGCTAAGACTTGACCTGATTCATGTGCTGATTCTACGTATTATGGCTTAACACCAACACTAGTACCGCAAAACACACAGATGTTTTCAACTCGTCTTCTTGAAGTGGCTTCCATGTTTTACTCTGGATGTCTTCAAAAGTGCAATGATGAGTTGAATTTATAACACCTGAAAAGGGTGAGTAAAATAATAGCACTAGTACCTGCCAAATGATAATTATTAGTTAACAGTAAAATAAATCGTGATAGTCAAAAAGGTCTGGATTCTGTCGGAGAAAATAAAAGAAAACAACAAAATAAATTACAATTATTAGGAAAAGACAAAGAGATATAATATGTACAAGAAAAGTAGCGGCTTGATTGACGTCTATGCGTCAGGGACAAGCTTCCCATCCAATTTTCTTATAAATTGGCAAACAGAGTCTTTTTGAGTCAGATTCCCGAGACTTAACTGCTGTCTTTCTTTTTGGAATTGTGCTTATAACACATGAATTTCGTGATACACAAGTCCACTGGGATACGTCTCAAGAGTTTTAGATATATCATCCAAAGACTCCTTACTCAAGCCATCCCTAATGAAATTAATCTTATCTTCGCGGTTATCAGACACCATTCCTAAAGAACGACAACGAGTATCACAAAACATAGGAGCACATTTATAATAAACACATATTCTTTTGGCTCTTCTATTTTTAGCATAGGTGCTCCTTCCTAAACCAGACATATGTGAAATAAAAGAGTCAGAAGACTTACCTGCCAATTGGATCCGTGCTTCAATAATCCAACAAATGTCAGTAGGAATACCTTTGATCATCAGTTGCCTCATCCGTTCCAAGCGAGCTTTATAGACTTTCATCATAGATTTTTGAAGGAGAGAAGGAAATTGATTGCGAAGATTTGCGAGAGCTTCTTCCATTGTGAAATGACTTTACCTGTAAAAATTAAACACACAAAAATAAAACATACAAAAATTGCATGGGTTGCCTCCCTGCGAGCGCTAAGTTTAACGTCGATAGCTAGACGTGACTTCTCGAAAATTAGGCTGGATCTGAAAGTGTGACACTTTCTTTTTGTCGCTCAAATGATTCTCCCCAGTAGTGCTTAACACGTTTGTTTTTAACCTTGAATGTTTTATTGGAGTCGGGATCATATATCTCAATGGCTATGTCTGGTAAAACCTTGGTGATCACAAATGGACCTGACCACCATGATTTTGGCTTCCATGGGAAGAATTTCACCCTTGATTTATTTAATAGTACCTTATGCATTGGTTCCAATTGTATGCATACTAAATTCTCATTCTGTCTCTTCTTGGCCTTTTCTTTGTACAATTTGACATCTTCAAAAGGCTGATTGTGAAATTCCTCCAATTCGTTGAGCTGGTGGAACTTTTTCTCTTCTGTTACTTGTAGTGCAAGAATTGGCTTTTACAGGGAAAAAGACGCTTTATCTTCAGGCTCCACAGGCAATTGACATATTTTAAGTTTTTCAGTAGAACTTTACATTGCATTGGAGTTCTGAATGGTACTGTGTATCACATCAAGTCTGAAACATTCCTCCTTCTTTTCATCATCTGGGAAATTCATGGCCTTGAAAACATTGAATGTTACTTCTTGGTCTTGTACCTTCATGGTTAGTTCTTCTTTTTGTACATCAATAATGGTTCAACCTGTAACCAAGAATGGTCTCCCGAGAATGATCGGCACATCTTCGTCTTCCTCCATATCAAGGACAATAAAATCTGCTGGGAAAATGAATTTGTCAACTTTGACCAGCACATTTTCAACTACGCCTCTTGGAAATATGAGCGTTCTATCAGCAAGTTGTAGAGAGACTGAAGTTGGCATTGTTTCTCCAATCTGTAGTTTCCTGAAAATAGAAAAAGGCATCAAGTTAACACTCGCACCTAAATCACATAAAGTCCTACCAAAGTTATGTTCTCCGATGATGCAAGGAATGGTGAAACTGCCAGGATCTTTCAACTTTTGGGGAAGCTTCCTCTGAATGATAGCGCTACATTCTTATGATAATGTTACTGTCTCATAATCTCTCAATCTTTGCTTTCGTGAAAGAATGTCTTTCATGAATTTGGCATAGCTGGGCATTTGTTCCAATGCTTCTGCAAATGGAATGTTGATGTGCATCTTTTTGAACACCTTCAGGAAACGAGCAAACTCCTTGTCCAGTTTGTTTTTCTGAAGTCGCTGTGGAAAATGTGGAGGTGGAGTGATCTGATCTTTTTCTTTTTCCTCCATCTGTGGCACTGCATCTTTTGAAACTTCCTCAATTATAGGCTTGATTCCAACATCTTTGTTGATTTCAGTACCATTTTTCAAGGTAATGACTTGACATTGCTCATTCCCTCGGTTCCTTGGATTTGGTTCTGTGTTGCTGGGAAGATTACCTGATGGTCTGTACCTCTGAGAATTGGCCAGTTATCCCATTTGATTCTCCAGTGCTTTCATAGAGGCTGAATGGCTTTGATTCAATGCTACTTGATTTTGAACCATAGCTGCTAAAACATCGTATTTTGCTTCTTGCTTCTTCAACTATGCCATCACTTCTATTATTTCTGGTTCTTTTTCATGCTCCTGGCTTTTATTTGGTTGTTGGAATCTAGGTGGTGGGTAGTTTATTTGCCCTGAATTGTTGCTCCATGAGAAATTGGGGTGATTCCTCCACCCTGGGTTATAGGTGTTGGAATATGGATTGTTCCCATGTCTGTTGAAATTGTTGACATAGTTCACTGTCTCTTCTTATTGGTTGTAAGATTCTGACTCAGGTACTCCTTCATTAACTTTCATGTTAAGAGTTTCCAGATTTTTGCAAATCACATCCAGCTTGGAATTCAGTGCTGTGTTGGCTTCAACTTCATAAATTCCTGCAATTCTTTGGATCATGCTCCTTTCTGTTGGCAATAAAGAATTGTTGTTGGCCATTTCTTCAATTAAGTCCCAGGCCTGATTTTCTCCTTTTGCCATCAAAGCTCCTCCAGCAGCAGCATCAATTGTGGTTCTCATAATTCCAGAAAGTCCTTTGTAGAAGGTCTGGACTTGTATCCACTTTGCGATCTCATGATGAGGACATTTCCAGAGTAAATCTTTGAATCTTTCCCAAGCTTCGCAAAGGGATTCTGATTCTTGTTGCACGAAGGATGTGATGTCATTCCTCAACTTTGCAGTTCTGGCTGGTGGAAAGTACTTGGCAAGGAATTTGGTGGCTAGAGTGTTCCAAGTTGTGATGGAACCTGCTAGTAACGAATGTAGCCAAGCTTTAGCTCTGTCTTTCAGGGAATATGGAAAAACTTGCAGTCTCATTGCTTCTTCAGCTGCTCGGTTGTAATTGAAAGTACCACAAACTTCCAGGAAGTTGCTGATGTGGGCATTAGGATCTTCAGTTGCATTTCCCCCAAACTGTACTGACTGCTGAATCATCTGGATGCATGTTTAGATGTCACCCGCATTTGCTGGTAAGGAAGGAAGTACAATACAAGAAATGAGTCTGTCAACCACCGGAATGGTTCTGTCTCGAATGGGAATCGGTGGTGCAACGTTCAGAGGTTCAGGTTCCATGTTAATGATTGCTTCTTGGCCTTCTCGCCTTTCTCTTCTCAACTGTCTGATGGTTCTTTCAATTTCTGGGTCAAGCGGTCGGAGTTCAAAGCTTCCGGTTCGTCTCATGTAGTTTCTGAGAACCTGAAACACAAGAAAACAAAAACAATAAGTAAAAAGAAATTAGATACAAGTAACGTATCTAACCCCAAAACTAATAGTGAAAGATAAATAAGTCTCCGGCAACGGAGCCAAAAACTTGACCGGTACTTACACACACGCGTATAACGCAAGCTCACGTATCGTTCAAGTAGTATAAAAAGTATCGATCCCACGATGACTTAATACCTAATCTATTAATTTAATGAGGTCAAATGATTACTAGTATCTAACATGTTGTTTGATTGATTTGAAATGGTGATGATTCTAAATTTAAAAACAAGTAAATAAAATTGCACGAAAGTAGGTTTAAGAAAATTCAATATTAGGAAACTATCTAGGGTTGTGAATCTTTATAATATCTTTTAAAAGATGAAGTGGTTATTTCATGTTTGTGTAATAAATCAGTTTACTAACCTGGAACACTAAATTATGCGAAAGCCTCTGTCGATGGTCAGACGCAAATACCAGTATAACCCAATTGAACCATATGTCTATGTCAACCAAATTACCTGGATTCATTAAGTTTAAGTTCCAATTATGGCTACCCCCGCCCAACAGGTATATGTCTATCCTGTAAGGAAATCTATTAAAGGGTTATCTATCCTCAAGGAAGATCGTGGGCTATTAAGTCTAAGGCTGAAATCTAAAATTCATTTGTCAAGTTTATTTCAGATTTACCAGATCAATCTTATTAGTGGCCAATTAACAAGACGCATTAAGCTTAAGACTTAATAAGTAAACCTTTAAATCACCCAAACTATAAAATAACCTCTTATAAACCGGTGATATTAGAGTTCATCACAACCCCAGATAACTAATTTAGTTACGACACATAACTAGGGCTAGTAAAATAAAAGACGTAAAGTAAAAATGCTGAAAAGTAATTGCGGTAAAGTAAAAGCTGAAAAGTAAAATTACAATAAAATAAAATGCTAAGGTAAAAGGATCAACTTTTACTATTTACTATTTAGATATCTCCATTAATATAATAAATTAACTTGTGATGATTTTACCAACCAGCCATATATGCGGTAACCTGATTAAGTCAAATTAAGTCCAACCATCCATAAAGGCGGAACCAAAATAAACCTGCCATATAGGCGGTAAGAAAATTTAATTACCAACCGAACAATCTGGTGGTATCCTTGTTTAGTCAGGTTTAAACCAGTTTAAAATGAATTACCAACCAACTAATATAACGGTATCCTCATTAAGTCAATATTTTAAATAGTGAATATATTATATTTAAGGGAGATTAATCTAAATAGCAATAGTAAAAGCATTACCTTTCACCATAGCAGGGGGAAGTTACCTCCTCATGTTGAATAGTAAAAACTGTAAAAGTAAAAAAAGTAAATTATTATTATTACAGAACGTAATTAAAATTAATTACAAAATTAAAATTTAAAAGAAACTAGTTAGAAAACTCTCTATTTACATAAGAGAATTCAGAGAGGAAGGTAAATCTGAAACTGAAATTTCGAGCTCTATTTATAGGCCTCAATAAGCTCCCTGCATCGCGACGCCAAGTTTGTTCTTACGTCGCGACGCGATGACGTGTCAATACGTGATTGCTGGTTTCAGATTCTTATCTACCATATGTCATTTCGGATAAATGAGTCAATAATTGAGCTGGCGTGGCACTGACATGGTGATGATGTGGCACTGACGTGGTGATATGTGGCGAAAGTGATTGTCGGCACCGTAGGATGATGACACATGGCATGGCGCACGTTAGCAGATCATCTATGATGGTGACATGTGGCACGACGCACGTTAGCAATGTCAAACTTCTCAGATTCTGACACGTGGACCCGGCGCACGTTAGTAAGCTTGCGGCACACGTTTGGTGTCGCGACGCCAAAGGCTTGCGCATCGCGATGCGCCAAATGACCAAAATACCTTTTTGTGTTCCTTTTCAATGTTTTGGCCCCAAATCACCTCCAGAATATCCTGAAACTTTATTTATCTACAAAATAATACAAAACACATCAAAATATTGAAAAAACTCAAGAACTATACAAAATATTAGGTCAAATTAATGGGAAATAGTGATACATTTACCACTCATCAGACATGCTCAAAGATTTTTTCAAGAAACAATACGAAAAGTTGGATACAATGCTTAAAACATTCCAGAATCAACTCGAAAGTATTCAGAGACAATCAACATCCATTCAGAGAATGACAGATCAAACAAGACAATTAATAGAAAACCAGAGCTACATACCTCAAGAAACATTTTCAGATGAAACTGACGAAGCCTTCGAGTACCAAACATTTCACGGTGACACTTTAACAGAGGAAGAGGCTGAGCAGTATCAAGAACCAGAGGTATCAGTTCAGGAGCCCAAACCAGCAAAGTCTCTGTTTGATTTTTATTATTCGGATTCTGATGAAGATGAAGAAGCAGAGCTGTTTGTACCAATAAAAATTGAGGATGAAACTTTGTATCCTCACAATGAAGATCTTGGAGCATGCATTGAAATAATGTTTGAAGAAGATCTACCTGAGCCAATCACATCAACCTCAGAGGATGAAGACCTAAAATCTGACATCTCTTTACGTCCTCAGGTTGATACTTATGGAGCATGCATTTCACAGATGACAGATGGAGAATTGAATGCGGAAATCCTAAAATACATATGTGAAGAAAAGGTTGAGCAAGAAGCAGAGCAAATGGAGGAGCATTTGTCTGAACAAATTGAATATCTCAGGCATTCAGAGGAAACATCATTGTTTTGGGGAGTACAAATCAAAGACATCGCCCAAGAGTTTGACAGAATGGCACTCCAATTCAAAGTCAAGCACCATACGCGACCTCCTGATTTTCTTTCTTTCTTTTCAGGAACTACTGGAGCAACAAAGATTAAGAAGGTGACACAAGCACTGAATGAGATACAACTCTTTTTGCCACTTTACCGTTGGAAGAGACTCTTCAAAAGCAATGCACACGGGATTATCTTTAATTGGACATTCAAATGATGGAACAAAGGGTCCCATAAAATCAATACCTCATATATCAAATATCTCTACTTCCAGAATATTTTGTCGAGGTTCTTCATTTCTCCTCGATATAATTCCCGTTCTCTGGCACGTGTCACATTGAAGAGAAAATAAGTAAGCATCTTTAAACAGGGTGGGCCAGAACAAACCTGACTGTAGGACTTTGGCTGCAGTTTTATTCCCACTGAAGTGTCTGCCATATGGTGATGAATGACAATGCTGCGAGACACTATTGACCTCCTTCTATGGAACACAACGTCTCAGTAATTGATCAGCACAACATTTGAATAGGTACGGCTCATCCCATACATAATGTTTGACTTCTTTGAAGAACTTCTTTCGTTGCTGAGTTGTCCATTCCAACGGCCATTTTCCCGATACTATATATTTGACATAGTCAGCATACCAAGGTACATCCTGTTGTTTCATAGAAAACAGCTATTCATCTGGAAAAGTTTATTTGATTCTCAGTTCATTGCCAGCTGTTTCTCCATTCTCGAGCCTTGATAAGTGATCTGCCACTTGGTTTTCTGTCCATTTCTTATCTCTAATCTCGATGTCAAATTCTTTCAGTAGAAGCACCCAACAGATTAATATGGGTTTGGCATCTTTCTTTACGATCAAGTATTTGATTGTTGAGTGATTTGTGTAGACCACCACTTTAGGACCTAGCAGAAAGAAGCGGAATTTATCCAAAGCAAATACAACTGCAAGCAACTCCTTTTCAGTGGTTGTGTAGTTGAGTTGAGCTTCATTTAGAGTTCTGCTGGAGTAGTAAATGGTATGGAAAATTTTTGCTTTACGTTGTCCCAAAACTGCACCTACAGCAAAATCACTAGCATCGCATATCACCTCAAATGGAATGGCCTAATCTGGTACTACTATGATGGGGCAGAGACAAGCTTCTGTTTTAAGATCTCAAAGGCTTCGTGGCATTCTTTGGTGAAGTTGAAAGACACATCTTTCTCCAGAAGATTGTACAGAGGTTTAGCAATCTTTGAGAAGTATTTGATAAATCTCCTGTAAAAACCTGTATGTCCGAGAAAACTCCGAATTCCTTTGACAATTGTTGGTGGAGGTAATTTTTCAATTGTTTTGATCTTTGCTTTGTCTACCTCGATTCCCTTTTGTGAAATTCGATGTCCTAGGACGATACCTTCATGCACCATGAAGTAGCATTTCTCCCAGTTGAGTACCAGATTAGTATTTTCACATCTTTGTAACACATGTTCCAGATTTTGCAAGCAGTGGTCGAAAGAATCTCCAAACATAGAGAAATCATCCATGAAAACCGTCATACTTATTCCAGCATGTCTGAGAAGATGGCCATCATGCAATATTGAAATATGGCAGGAGCATTACATAGTCCAAATGGCATCATATGGAAAGCAAAAGTACCATAAGGACATGTAAAAGTGGTTTTCTCCCGATCTTCTGGGGTGATGGAAATCTGATTGTACCCCGAGTATCCGTCCAGAAAGTAATAGAAATCATGTCCCGCCAGTCTTCCTAGCATCTAGTCAATGAATGGCAGCGGAATTTGATCTTTCATTGTTGCTTTGTTCAGTTTCCTGTAGTCCATGCATACTCTCCATCCAATCACCGTTCTTGTTGGAATCAACTCGTTCTTTTCATTTGTGACTACATTGATTCCTTATTTCTTTGGCACACATTGCATAGGACTCACCCAAGTGCTATCAGAGATGGGGTAGATGATGCCGACATCCAACCATTTGATAATTTATTTCTTCACGACCTCCTCCATGACTGGATTTAGTCTCCGTTGATGCTTCACTGTGGGTTTTTACTTATCATTCATCAGAATTTTGTGCATGAAAAATGATGGACTAATGCCTCGAATGTCTGTTATAGTCCAACCAATGGCTTTGTTGTGTTCTCGTAACACTCTCATCAACTTTTCTTCCTACTCAAATGTTAGCGAAGAAGAAATAATCACAGGTAATTCAGAAGTGTTTCCTAAGAATGCATACCTGAGATGGCTCAGAAGTAGCTTTAGCTCCAACTGCGGTGGTTCTTTATTCGAAAGCTTGATTCGCTCTTTCTTCAGTAGTTCCAGACTTTCCACTTGTGGTGTCGATTTGAAGCGAAATGGTTTGTCAAGATAGCTGATACATTCCAGAATTTCAGCATCTAGCTCACTGTCAGTCATGTTGGTGATGCAAGCTTCAATTTTATCCGTGGGAAATGGCATTGCATCAGTATCCTGGATGATACTATCTATAACATCA
Organism: Zanthoxylum bungeanum; assembly: GCA_019454045.1. Classification (NCBI taxonomy): domain Eukaryota; kingdom Viridiplantae; phylum Streptophyta; class Magnoliopsida; order Sapindales; family Rutaceae; genus Zanthoxylum; species Zanthoxylum bungeanum. Next base: position 22,595 of record SKCR01053035.1, on the reverse strand, counting down.
ATTCTGAAACATTCCTCTTCCTTTTCATCACTCGGGAATTTCATGGCTTTGAAAACATTGAAGGTAACTCTTTGGTCCTGCACTTTCATGGTTAGTTCTCATTTTTGTACATCAATAACAATTCGACATGTAGCCAATAATGGTCTTCCGAGGATGATAGGTACATATTTGTCTTCCTCCATATCAAGGATAATGAAATCTGCTAGGAGAATAAGTTTTTCGACTTTGACCAGCACATCTTCAACTACACCTCTCGGAAATGCGAGCGTTCTATCAGCAAGTTGCAGAGAGACTGAGGTAGGCATTGCTTCTCCAATATACAGTTTCCTGTAAATCGAAAAGGGCATCAAATTAACACTTGCACCTAAATCACATAAAGATTTACTGATGTAATGTTCTCTAATGGTGCATGGGATAGGGAAACTGCCAGGATCTTTCAACTTTGAGGGAATTTTCCTCTGAATGATGGCGCTGCATTCTTCGTCAATGCTACTGTCTCATAATCTCCCAATCTCTGTTTTCGTGACAGAATTTCTTTCATGAATTTGACATAGCTGGGCATTTCTTCCAACGCTTCTATAAATGGAATGTTGATATGCAGCTTTTTGAAGACCTTCAGGAATCAAGCAAAATGCTTGTCCAATTTACTTTTCTGGAGTTACTGTGGGAAAGGTGGAGGTGGAGTGATTATTTCTTGATCTTTTTCCTTTGCTTCTTTTTCCTCCATCTGTGGAACTGTTTCGCTGCTTTCTTTTGAAACTTCCTCAATGGATGCCTTGATCCAACATCTTTGTTGATTTCAGTACCGTTTTTCAAAGTAATGGCTTGATATTGCTCCTTCCCTCGGTTCCTTGGATTTAGTTATGTGTTGCTAGGAAGGTTACCTGGCAGTCTGTAACTCTGAGCATTGGCCAGTTATCTAATTTGATTCTCCAGTGCCTTTATAGAAGATGATTGGCTTAGAAACATAGCATCATATTTTTTTTAACTGAGCTAGCACTTTCGCTATTTCTGGTTCTTTTTCATGCTTCTGGCCTTTGTTTTTTTGTTGGAATTCAGGTGGTGGATAGTTGTTTTGCCCTAAATTGTTGCTCCATGCGAAATTAGGGTGATTCCTCCAACCTGGATTGTAGGTGTTGGAATATGGATTGTTTCCCTTTCTATTGAAATTATTGACATAATTCACCATCTCTTCGTGTTGGTTTGTCTCTGGTGCTCCTCCATATGGTGAATTTGTGGATCCAGTATTGCCTTGCATGCTAAGAGTTTCCATGAATTTGTATATCTGATCTAGCTTGGAATTTACTACTATGTTGGCTCCAACTTCATAAATTCCTACAATTCTTTGGATCATGCTTCTTTCTGTTGGCCACAATGGCATTAAAGCTCCTCCAGCAGCAGCATCAATTGTGGTCCTCATTATACCAGAAAGTCCATTATAGAAGGTTTGGACTTGTAGCCACTTTGCAATTTCATGATGAGGACATTCCGGAGTAAATCTTTATACCTTTCCCAAGCTTCGCAGAAGGATTCTGAGTCATGTTGCACGAAGGATGTTATATCATTCCTTAACTTTGCAGTTCTGGCTGGTGGAAAGTACTTTGCAAGGAATTTGGTGGCTAGAGTGTTCCAAGTTGTGATGGAACCTGCTGGTAATGAATGTAGCCAAGCCTTAGCTTTGTCTTTCAAGGAATATGGAAAAATACGCAATCTCATTTCTTCTTCAGCCGCTCGGTTGTAATTGAAAGTGCCGCAAACTTCCAGGAAGTTGCTGATGTGGGCATTAGGATCTTCAGTTGCATTCCCCCCAAACTGAATTGACTGTTGTATCATCTGAATGCATGTTTTGATGTCACAAGCATTTGCTGGTAAGAGAGGAAGTACAATACATGAAATGAAGCCGTCAACCACTGGAATAGTTCTGTCTCGAATGGGAATTGGTGGTGCAACTTCCAAAGGTTCAGGTTCCATGTTGATCAGTGCTTTTTGGCCTTCACGCCTTTCCCTTCTCAACTGTCTGATGGTTCTTTCAATTTTAGGGTCAAGCGGATGAATTTCAAAGCTTCTGGTTCGTCTCATGTAGTGACTGAGAACCTAAAACACAAGAAACAGAAATAATAACTAAGAGAAAATTAGATACAAACAAAGGTATCTAACCCCAAAATTAATAGTGAAATATAAATAAGTCCCCGGCAACAGCGCCAAAAACTTGACCGGCATAATCACACGCGTATAACGCAAGCACACGTATCGTTCAAATAGTATAAAAAGTATCGACCCCACAAGGACTTAATACCTAAGCTATTAATTTATGAAGTCAAATTTTTACGAGTATCTAATGGATTAATTGTTTGATTGGATGGTGACTTTAAATTTAAAACAAGTAAATAAAATTGTGCGAAAGTAAATTGATGAAAATTCAAGATTATTAAACTATCGAGAGTTGTGAATCCTTCCAATATTTTTTAAAGATGAAGTGTTTATTTCATGTTTGTTTAATATATTACTTTACTAACCCGGAACACGAAATTATGCAAAAGTCTATGTTGATGGTTAGATGCAAAACCCAGTGTAACCCAAAAATCATATGTCTATGTCAACCAAGTTACCTGAATTCATTAAGATTAAGTTCCAATTGTGGCTACCCCCGTCCGACAGGTATATGTCTATCATGTAAGGAAATGTATTAAAGGATTATTTATCCTCAAGGAAGATCATGAGCTATTAAGTCTAAGGCTGAAAACTAAAATTCCTTCGTCAAGTTTATTTTAAGTTTACCAGATCAATCTTATTACTGGCCAGTTAACAAGAAGCATTAAGTTTAAAACTTAATAAATAAACCTTTATATTACCCAAACTATAAAATAACCTCTTATAAACCGGTGATATAGGAATTCATTACAACCCTAGATAACGGACTTATTTACGACACATATCTAAGGCTAGTAAAAGTTTAAATAAAATAAAAGACATAAAGTAAATGTTGGAAAGTAAATAAAGTAAAAGCTGGAAAGTAAATGCTGGAAAATAATGCTGGAAATTTAAAAATGTAAAAGTACAATAAAAGAAAATGTTGGGGGTTAGAGATCCACTTTTATTACTTCTATTTTAGATATCTCCTTCAATATAATATATATTAACTTTGCGTGATATTACCAACCGACCATAAAGGCGTTATCCTGATTAAGTCAAATTTATAATTAATTCCAACCGACCATACAGGCAGTATCCAGTTTAGTCATATTAAAACCAATTTCAATAAGTCCAACTGACCATAAGGCGGTATCCTCATTAAGTCAGGTTTTAAATAGTTATTATATTATAATTAAGGGAGATTAATCTAAATATTAGTAATAAAAGCTTAACCTTTCACCCCAGCAAGGGGGAGTTACCTCCTCATTACTGAAAAGTAAATACTGAAAAGTAAATAACAGAAAGTAAATTGAGTAAAGTAAATAAAATTAAATACTGAACAGTAAAGACTGAAAAGTAAATAAAAGAAACTGCAAATGCGAAAATTAAATACAGAAAGCTGTAAATAAACAAACAAGAGACAATATTCAGAGAATTCTTAAGTAATCCCTTAGAAGAAAGTATTAAATGAAATATGAAATTCGGCCTCTATTTATAGGAAAATTTTTGCTCCACGCGTCGTGACGCGCCAACCCTTGCGCGTCACGATGCGTCGTTGATGAATGACACATTGTGCGAAACTCCCCGGAGATGGTGACACATGTACGCAGCTGAATGATTATCTCAATAATTGTGCTGACGTGGCGACCACTGAATTATTGTGCTGACGTCATTGGTGACGTATGTGCTGACGTGGCGCTGACGTGGTGATCATGATTATCGGCAGCATGTGATGATGACACGTGTCCGGGGCACGTTAGCATGATTTATTGTGATGTTGACATGAGGCAGGCGCATGTTAGCAAGTGCACATGATAGAAAACTTCTCTGATTGTGACACGTATCCACTCATTTTAGCAATCACCGGTGCACGTTAGCGGTAGCAACGCAGAGTGGCTGCGTATCGCGACGCCCAAATGATAATTTTGCCATTTTTTGTCCTTTTTCTATGTTTTGCCCTTGATTTGATTTCAGTGAGTCCTGAAACTTTATTTATCCACAAAACACATCAAAATATTCATAAAACTCAAGAAACTATACAAACTATTAGGTCAAATGAGTGGGAAATAGTGATACATTTATCACTCATCAATAAACATATGGAGGAGATGGGACTACGGTACCATCCAGATTGTCACTTAGCAAGTGGGAGTTTGATGGAGTTGGTGCTTGGAGTACCAATCCGAATTATACATTTTATTATTTATTAATAAAATAACTATATTTTCCTTTTATACATTATCAATGGTATTATCATTACGCGTATTAGATTGATGTATAGATATGCTAAAAATGACATCGACCTTAGAATAGTCTTGACACTAGGTGTAAACTATTCTTAAAGTAAATATTCCTAGTCGTTGATTTTGGAATACGGTCAAATTCTTATAACCTAGAAGACTAGCACAGGTCGTAAAATGGAATTGGAGTTCCAATGGTTTAACCTGATGTACCATGAGTTTTGGAAACTCGTATAGACATGTGCGTATTCATTAAAGCGGATACTGAATGACTCATAGATGATTCCTAATAGTTAGAAGTACACACCGTCGTCAATAGGAATCTCCTCGAGTTGAATAGTATATGTAATCCTTTGACTATAGGATATCATTGATTTTGTGTGTGATCCTCCATACTTTGATGCCATGTATGTCAGAAACCTTTCATGGTATGGCCTCTAGATGTTTGTTGGGTGTGGACCGATGCACTCAGTAATCAAGTACGAATCAAGATAGGATCTGTCGGCCCGAATGTATACCATAAGGGGTTTAGGTATCCATGTTAGTAAAGTCACGATTCTTAAATCTTTGGCCAAAGTCGATCACCTGGGGTGGATCGCATAAGTTATGAAGAATCGTACGACGGAGGGATTGATAGACATATGTGATGACCTCGACTTGTATAGTTCAGAAAGGTCATTCGTGTTCTTCTCGAATTCAGAGGTGGCCGAATTGCGTACATATTAGCTAAGCTTATATGACGAACGTATCTGAACTTGAGCACTTGAGTAGTCGATTAGTTTGATAAAAGATAATATTCGTTATTATAATTATCAACTAAGATAATCAAGTGTTATTGGATAACATTGATTATTTACTTTAACCTAATTGGATTAATTCAATAATTACACAAGGGCTTAATTGTAAAATCATAATTATCTCTACCATTTGAGGATATTATGGTAATTGTAAGTATGTAATAATAGGTGGTTTTGGCTTGATTTAATTGGATTAAATCAATGTGGCAAACATTTAACTAATCCATTTCCTAATCATTGGCTTGATTTAATTGGATTAAATTAAAGTGGGAGACAATGGAGATTAGTCACACATAATTATAGATATTTGGACAAATTAGATTAAGTCCACTTAAAAGTTGATTACAACGTTTATTAATTAAAAATTGCATAAGTTTTGCTATAAATAGCAAGTTTTAGGAAGGTTTTAATTACAAGTACAAGTACAAGCAAATTCTTAGAGAAATTAGCCTAAGTTAGAGAAGTGTTTAGAGAAGCTTGTGAGGTCTCTACAACATTTCATCTAGGAGAAATCAAGATTGGATCTTAAAGTGAAGCCAACTAGTATTGGAAATCAAGATTGGATCTTAAAGTTAAGCTTGCACACCTTAGAGGTTCTCCAACTATTTCAACAAAGAAGAAGTAGATTTGATCTTGCATCAAGCTTGCTAGGTAAGTTTGAACTTCTCTTAAGTTATGAATTATGTATTAGATGCATGATCACATAACTTAATGTTGAAATAAGGCTAATAAATTGTGTTAGGATGCTTTGGAAGTATAAACACAATATGTTTGTAATTGGGTCAAAATATTTATGTTAGACATAAACATAAATTAGAGTTTGGAAGTCTAGATTAAAGCTTAGAGTTATGGTTACCATTCTAGAATCACTTGACCACTTTTGGGTGACCTAGAATTATTCACGAGACATTTCTTATTGGGATTCTAATTTGGTTTGTGTATTGGATTCAAAATTTACGCAAATACCTATTTAGAATAAATTTATGTTTTTGTAAAAATATTTGATATTTTGAAAAACTTGATTTTTATTCTATAACATGTGTTGATGTTGGTTTTGATATTAAAAATTAATTTTGGGTATTCTTAAAGTGTTTAGGGAAGACCGGAAGAAATTAGGGTAAAATACCATAATTCCTTCAGCTCACTGGAAAGTGAACTGAAGGAGAGGAAGAAATGAAACAAAAAAATGAGGCCCTGTGCACTCACAGTGCACGCGCATACTGTAGCGCGAACAGTGCGTGCACGGCATGCTCTACGCGCGCTAATTTTATTTTCGTTCGTTTTTTAGCATCCAAACTCTGATTTAGGCCCGGGTTTTTCTTATACACTCGTGATGGAATATAGTATTTTATTAAATTATTTAATATTACACCCATATTTGATATCCATGGGTTAGAGCCATTTTCGCTGCGCGGGGCACCGATCCGACCCTAGGGGTTCCACAACTGCCCCAACAGAGCTTTCAATTTGTTCACTTCCATGACACATGAAAAAGGATTAGCAGAAGTAGTACCTGCCATCACAAAACTTAACAAAAGAAATAGAAATTAGCAGATAAAAGTAATATCATCAACATCATAAAACATCCAACATATCATGGAATTTTAATATAAGGATGCCCTCCCACTATTTTACATAAATTGATAATCCTCAAACAAAATAGGAGAATTTAGTAATTAAATTAAATTCTATAGCAGGAAGTAGATCTCACAAATATATTTTGACACACAGTTTTGGCACATTATGCCCAAATATATTTGAAAGTATATAACAATTATCAATCACATCCAATGTGACTCTTAAAATAGGTCATGAACCGTTTCTGATCCTCACTGCTTTGGCATCTATTGTATTCAAGGCAATACTCGTCAATGAACACATCCAAGGTACTTATACACTACCTCACTTCTTTGGCATCTATTGATATGTACTTTCGCTCGAATTTGTTTCTTATCAAATAAGTTTTACCGGTATAAACAAATTTTCTTTAATCATAGCGGTACTGTTTTGGAAGATATAACCACAATATCAGGAAATTATTTCTATGGATTTATCAGTGTGACTTATAGGACCACCTTATTATAGAGATTTTCAAGTACTGTCAAACAGTTAAAATAATTGATCCAATCCATTAATTCTTAAGCATGTGTAAAATAAATTGAATTAAATACCAAATATTTAAAGCATGAAAAATTATTTTAGATGTGGGATCAGACGCTCTGATACCATTTTGTTGGGGTAAGCGCAGCAGAGGCGCGGTAAATGGGCGAAAATGATTTTTAAACATTTTAAAATTTTCTCGAGCGAATTACTTAATATCAAATATTTTTAATTCACTCAATGTAGTTTAAATATATTATTTATTAACAATTAATAACATAATATATTTCGAAACACGACGAATTATTTTACGAAAATATTTTTCAAGAAATACTATGCGTAACGGGCAAACGGTCAAATCGGTTGACCAATCGTCGAGTCGGGCCAACCCGGTCACTTGGGCGGTGACCGATCAGCCCTTGGGCTGCCCAAACAGTGACCACTGTTTGGACCGCCGTGACACAGCGAGCCCGTTTGGACGTGATTTTCGTTGTTTTCTCGCGTTTTCGCCCCGAAATAATTTCCGGAATTAATCCACCACCCAATACAAATCCAAAATCATCCAAATAACATACTTTTCTATGAAAAATATTCTTTTTTAAGAACAAAAAATCAGATCTGATCCAGAAAATTAATTATCCATTTTTCATACAAATATTCAATTTGTTCACAAAATTAATCCAATTAATTTAGATCAAAATTAATCACAATAATATAAAGATTCAAGAACAATTCTAGGTAATATTTGAGTGGCAATAATCACTCTAGAATGGAAATTAAAATTGTGAGATTAATTCACTAATTAATCTTTTACACATGCTTAACAAAAGAAACTTATTAAGGTCAAATAAACAACCAACACCAAGTTTTGATTCGAATACATATCTAAGATACATACATACATACATACTACATACATACATACATACATACATACTACATACATACATACATACATACATACATACATATATATATATATATATACACACACACACATATCCCATACATATTACAAGCTTATGAAACAAAAACCAAGAAATTAGAAGTTAGGAACTTAATATTACCTTAATTTCAAGTTCCAAATTTCCAATCTTCTTCTTCCTTTGGTGTTGATGTTTTGTTATTAACCATAACCTAATTTTTCTTTTGTTCTCAACTCATGAGAAATGGCCAAGCCTTTAAAAATGAAAATAATTTTCATTTATATATTTTTTCTCTACATGGCCGAAAATATGGTAATTTATTTAGTCGAAATTAACAATTTATTTTGGCTAATAGTTTGACACATGTTTGATCTTATCCAAAATTAAATGATTATTTTGATTTTTTGTTAACAAATTCATGTGTCAAAAATACATGGATTAGCCAATTAAAATTGGCCAAATATTAAGAATATTCTAAATAATATTCTTAACCCAAAATAAATAAATAAATAATTTATTTATTTATTAAATTCTTATTAACAAAAAGACAAAATAAATTATGGAAAAAGATTCCAAGAATATTCTTCCAATTATCATTAATAATAATTAATTAATAATAAAACAAGTGTCAAAATCTAATAAATCATTAATGTGTATCTAATCAAAATTATGTATCGTATACAAATACACATTATTTAATACGCATGTGTAAATTATGAATAATCCAAATTATCCATAATTAATTGCCCAAGTGCTCCACGAGTACACTTTATATTGCGAGACTCTTTAGGTTCAAGTTTATCTGTCACGGAAACCATTTTCATGTCTGTAATATATCCATTCACAAATTACGACGACCATAGATAATCAAGTTGAACCATTCAAGTCGAAGTCATTGCATATATGTAATCCATATGTCATAGGTTATCCGAATTGTTCCAAAGATATAGATTAAACGTCAAATCTCCACTATGAACAATTCATGTGTCGCGACATATTTATGATTCTTTAATAAATATTCGAAACTTATTTCTGAATCGTACCTTGGCCAAGGATTTCAAAGAATCACAAATTGGATACATAAATCTCGTACACGAGACTGACAGATCCTCTCTGGATACATCACAGGATATTATGAGTATCAGTCCATATCTGACGAACAGGCGGAGGTCTGATCTTAAAAGATCGTTGACATGACTGTCATCAAAGTGTGGAGGATATCTCACATATCCACAATGGTATCACAAGTCAAATGAGTTAATATGTTATTCGACTCGTAAAATTTCCTATTGACGTTGGTGTACCATCTATCAAGAATCTTTGAATAAATCGTTCAATATTTATCCAATAAATACCCCACGTGTTTATATGAGTCTCCCAAGACTCATGGTTTACTGAGATAAACCATTAAAAAAATTTTAATATACAACACGTATCGGTCTCACGGGTTTACTAAACTACCTGGTATGTATACCTTGACCAGGAACAGTTTTAAGAATGAATTATATTGTGACAATTCTCAGTGACAATTGCGGCACTTTTGCAATTACGTCATAACTATTCATTCTAAGGTCATTTTACGCTTTAACCATATAAAAGATTATATTGGTGAAAACTATTAAATTTTATTCATAATAAAATATAAATCTATATTGTATTTACAATAAATACAATAAAATTTGGTGCGCCGAGCACCAACTCTAACAAAAACAAGCAAGAATTAGAGATATTAGCCTAAGTAAAAGAAGTATTTAGAGCAGCTTTGGAAGTTCTCTAAAATACTTTAACAAGGAGAAGAAGATTAGATCTTGGAACTAAGCTTGCTAACTTTGGGAATTCTCTACAATAACAAGGAGAAGAAGTTTGGATCTTAGAACTAAGCATGTTAGCTTTGGAAGTTCTCCACAATAATTCAGCAAAGGCCAAAGAGAATAAGATTGGATCTTGGAATCAAGTTTGCTAGGTAAGTTTGATCTTCTTCAAAACTATGTTTTCATTAGTGAGTTATCAATAGTGAGACATATAGTGATGAATTATGTATTGGATACATAATAGCATAACTTAATATTGAAATTAGGCTAATTAAATATGTGTAGATGCTTTGGAAGTATAAACATAATATGCTTATAATTGGGTCAAAATATTCATATCGAACATGAAATATAACATTAGAGTTTTTGGAACTCTTGATGATAGCTTGGAGCTGTGGCTACCATTCTAGAATCACTTGACCACTTTTGAGTGACCTAGAATTGTTCATGAGTCACTTTATTGTATGATTCTATTTTGATTTATGTTTTGATTCAAAGAAATGCATATATGTATTTAGAATACATGTATGTTTATTTTATAACATGTGTTGATGTTGGTTTTGATGTTAAAATTAGATTTTAGGTGTATTGAAGTGTTTGGAGAAAATTGGAAGTGTTTTAGATTGGATTCAAGGTAAATTTGCTCACTACCGATATTTTACAAATGGCAGCGTCGCGACTCCGAACTCCAACGTCGCGACACTCACCTCTCAGAGCCGCAGGTATCGCGACATTCACCCTTGCATGTCGCGATGTCGAGCTCTCACAAATTAGGCGTTGCGAATCCCAAGCTTGCACGTCGCGACGCGCCAAGAGTTGCTGCCCCTGAACGCTGAAATTCAGTTTCTCTATTTTGGAGTTTTCGGACTCTGATTCGTTCTTTTTTTCCTACATCCTCGTAACAGATTATAGTATTCCTTAAAATAATTTAAAAATACACCCATGTAAGATATCCAAGGGTTATATCCACTTCCGCTGCACTGGACACCGATCCGACCCTAGGGGTCAACAAACGCCCCAACATATATGCCTATGATAGAATTGATTTGGATGGGATTATGGCACTTAGAAAGTGATTAATATTATTAGTGTCAAGACTGAATCTTTAAGTTAGGTTGTATCTTGAGCATGATTCAATTTAAGAACTTATTTTTTTCTAACTTAGTTCAGGCTTTAGATTTGATATTGAGATAGTTGAGTTGAGATAATTTCAGTAGAATGAATGATTGCATGCCTAGACATCTATATTTAGTAAAGAATACACATGCTAGGTAGTCAAAAATAACTACCTACAACCGTTAAGAGTGAAGCTATCAATGAGTAAGTTAGGCATGTATACGACAAGTATAGTAAATGATACTCTACCATGAGAAGAAGACTTCCATAACTAGTAGATTGAAATCTCCTCACTTAAAAAATATTTAAGTTATGAAAAAAAAATGCATAAATAACTAAATTTTTTTCCTTGTGTTTTGATAAAAAGAATAAAAATTTGGAGATTCAAAATAACATGCCGGTTTGACTATTCTATTCTAGTTTTTTATTTTAAATTGTTAAGATTGATGATTTGATAAATGAGATTGGTTAGAATCGATTTACATACATAAAAATCTGCTTTTAATAGAGTTATCTTTTTAAGTAAACTATAGATAATACTTTGAAAGTTCTTTGAGCAGTGTCAATATATGATCTTTAAGGATATATTTGTGGGTTTCCAATTATATTATGTTTGTTGTGTTTATTATGTTTGTTTATGTAGTAGTTTTAGATGATGTTTGTTGGTGTCTTCAGTGTAAGCCCTAACAAGATTATAACTCGTCACTACCGTCTCTTAAGGGTTAATGTTTTGTTCTATATGCTAAATCCAACTGTGATCTCTACGAAAGTGTCTCAGTAAATTTTTTTTTTTTTTATTTGGACATTTCTTGAAGACAAGCAATAGTTCAAGTTTGGGAGTATGATGAGAGCATATAGTATACTTTTACCATTGATCTCCCCATATTCTTATGTTCTTGAACATATTAAATGTACTAATATTCCTTAGTTTATTATTTAGGGTGCATAATATGGAGATTTGAGCAAAATAATGAAAAAAACCCAAAATTTTCGAACTAAATCACTCATTTTTTAATTTTCATAGCCTTCGATATTTTGAAAATAATTTCTCATATGATAACTGATTAAGATGATTCAAGTTGTATTGAAAGAAGATTCAAATATATACAACTTTATGGTCACATCAATGACATAATCAGACTCATTCTTAATCAAAACTTAGCTTGAATTTGAATATATTGAACTATCTAGATATACATTAGGCCAGTGGCACGACGCTAGCCAAATAAATATTATAGTGAGCAGCAAAGAGTCAGTGGCGTGACGCTGGACCCTAATGACATGATACCAATGCGAATTTGACTCATAAACTGAGTGATAAACTTGATTTTTATGATATATATATATATATATAATGAATTTCTATGGTTACTTCAAAAATGATATTAAGGTGAAAAAAAACTCTCTAAACATAAAAACTACTAAAAAACCATGAATAATAAGATCAAACAAGAATCAAGAAGAGGAGATTGAAGATTTTTGAAATTGAAGATTAGTAACCTTCATTATTTGTTGTCCTTATCCATATTCTCTTAATCCTTTTTTATGTTTATTATATTGAACTTATATATGGATGCTTTTGTTTAATTTTTCCATTATGGAGTAGATTATCTTAGGATTGTAATGAAATTCATTATGAACTTTTATTGATTGGATCTCTGTTATGGTTGATTTATTACTTTCTATGTATGATTGCTTATTTTATCTTATGCTTAATGATTTCTATTGATTAATGACCAATATGGTTGATTTGGTAACCATAATGAACTATGAAAATAGATTTATGTGTTTAGAACTTCGTAGAATAACATATGATCTTATTTATTGACATGATTGATGAATGAATTTTTATACATGATAGGAATATATCTGCATAGAAGGTGTAACCTATAATAGACTTGATCGTAGTTAATTCTTCTTACTTGATTAACTTAGGAATATAGTAATTGATTAAAATATGTGTGTCTACAAGACCACCAAAAAAAAAGACTTACATAGAGAGAGGAAAGAGATTTAATGGAATATTATGGAAAAGTTGTGATGATTGGTTTTTCTTATCTTTTTATTTTAGTGTGTTTATATTTTTCTTTTAATTGCTTTAATTACTATAGGGTTGAAAAAATTTAATAATTGACATATTAATAATAATTTCTCATGAGACCAATATCTTTATATATTATTTTTACGATGTGCGCTTCCGTAATATACAAAATCACTATAGTATTTCACCATACTAAGTGTTTCTTAACGACATAAATAATACAAAACTACCATTTGAACAAAACCCAACCCAAAAAAGAAAAAAATTTAAATATAAAATATTATTACTAACCTTAATTTATTATTTTCTGAACTAATGATAGATAACTATGTCTTTTATTATTATGTTTTGGGTGAATGTGAGAGAAATTGTAGGAAAAAAAAATATTGTGTCGTAATTTAAAAACAAAAATAAAAATTAAGGAAAATTTAAATCTCTTCCTTAAATATTGTATCCTTACCCCATCCAAATATATTCCCTGATAATTTGACAGTGAAATAGGTGTAGAGGATAATGTGTTCTGTGATTAAAATTAGGAGGGGCATTTTGCTTCAAAAATTATGTATTTGGTTAATAAATATATAATTTTAAAAACAATATAAAAGAAGTTATTTGGTCAGTTTTGTAAACTTCATAAGAATAAATCAAATAAAAATTTTAAATTTTTGTTGTGATTAAAATACAGTGAAACATATTTAATGCAAGCCACTTGGTTATGTAAATCTGAAGGAAAAGAACAAAAGAGTGAAAAACGACAAAAGATGCCTAATTTTATTTAGCAAATGCATAGTCACGTGATGAATGAGGAAACCACGACAAATTTGGAACATAAACACAGTGCGTGCCTTCCACTATTTAAAAACAAAACAAAATAATCAAATAATAATGATCATCAAGATGAACCCCACTTACCCACAAGCTTTCAAAATAATCACTGCAGCTTTCCCCAGCCATGCAGAAGAACCAAATCCATTCATTTTACACTAATTTCCAAAGTCAGTATATCCGGATTTGAAAATTTATGTGATATCTTAAATTTTAGAGATAGAAATAGGATTTTGATCTTATTTATATTCTACCACACTTCTTAAATTTTAAAAGAAAAAAAATGATCTCTGTACATAATTTAATGATGTCATACATTACATTATTTATATAATAAAATATTTTATATCAAATATGAGAAATATTGGGACAAATTTTCTTATATGACTCTCTAAATTAAAAATGATGTCATTATTTGAGAGTCATATAAAGAGTATTGTTAAAGATGATGTAATTAAATGCTTGATTTTCCTTCCATTTATTCAATTCACATCTCTCTTTTCTTTCTTTTACATTTATACATACATTGAACTTTACCAAACAAAAAATGAAAAACAACCAAAATATAATAAAAGACAAATAATAATAATAATATAATAATAATAATAATAAAATGCCACTTTCATCCATTAATGTTTATAACATCAGCAACTTATTCCCTTCCTATTTTCATAATACACCAATATCTTTGAGGTCAAAAAAGTCAAAGGAATATTAATGTTTTCATATGTTTACCCTGTGATAAAATAACTAACATTTTTGTATTATTATTAATTCATTAAAATAATTAAAAAGATATAATTATAAATATAATATTTCTATTGAAAATTATTACAAAATCTACTAACGAAAATAAAAAAATTTTAAGTATTTTTTTAAAAAAAATTACAATTAAAAAATCTATATTGAATAAACAAGATGTGTCAATTTAATGTTAAGTTTGATATTGAATTTAGAATTGTATTTCCAAAGTACATATCATCATGTAAATTCTTATAATTTTTTTAAATTAATTAATAATAAAATAAAATTAACAATACTCAAATGAAAAAAAACAACTAAATGAAAATAATATTAAATTGACACCTATAAATTATTTGATTATATTTTTTAATTTTAGTTAAATTGATTTTTTGAGTGTCAATTTATTAATAAACTATATTCCTAGTTTTTTTTTACACCTCTAATGTAGTATAAAACTAAATATGAAGGCATTTAAAACAAAACAATACTAAAATATATTTATAATAAATTTATTTAAGTTAACTAAATAAAATAAATTTCTATAAAAATATTAGATTTTATAATAATTCTCTATTAAAATATTATATTTTGTAATAATTTTTATATAATTTTAATTAATTTAAAGAATTAATAATGATGTAAATTCTTAATTGTTTATATAAGGGTAAATATGTCAAAATAACTAATAAAATGGTAATATTTATTTGATTTTTTGACCTAGAGGATGTTGAGGTATTATTAGAACAATAAAAAGTAAGTGGTAGATGGCATAAATATTAAGGGGGAAGTGACAATTTTCCTAAGATAATTATGTTATAAATGATATGTAATATACTTTAATTTCTAAATTGCAGGTTAGTTTTTAAAATTTCATATTCATGGCCACAATAATATAGACGATTAATTTTTTTTTTTTTTTTTTGAAATAGACAATTAATTAATACAATTATTGCAGTAATTAAACCCAACTACAGTCATCGGGATCAGCACAATATATGTACCATAGAAATGTCACCTTTATTGTTGATGAAAAATTTTCGACCTATTAGCCTATGTAATGTTGTTTATAGGAAAGTGGTGAAGTCCAATGCAAATAGGTTAGAAAAAAGTTCTTGATGATATTATCTTCCCCATCAAAGCGCGTTTATATCAAGTAGATTCATATCAGATAATGTTCTTATAGGGTATGAGTGTCTGCATAAAATGAGAATAAAAAAGAGTCTGGAGATGGCATGACGGCCTTTAAGATAGATATTAGTAAGGCTTATGATAGAGTTGAATGAATTTTCTTAGAAGAGTTATGGAAGAAATGTGCTTCTCTGGCCAATGGATTGAACTAGCGATGAAATGCATTAGCTTTTGTGATGAAATGTATTAGCTTTTGTTCTTTCTCTGTGATAATAAATGGTCAAGTCAGGGACAGTTTTAGGCCCTTAAGAGGGTTAAGGCAAGGTTGTCCTCTATCACCGTATCTGTCCATAATGTATGGAGAAGTATTTTCGGCGCTGCTTAATGGGGCTGAAAAATAGAAACAAATTATAGGGGTCGGGTTTGGACAAGGCTTAACAATCGCTCAATTTCTTTTTGCAGATAACAACTTAATATTCACTAGAGCTTATGTGGAAGAGTTCAAAATTGTGTAGTAAATTCTCTAAATATGTATATATATATATAGTATGGATGCAAGAAAGGTCATGTCCCTTGAGTAGTGGTCCTTGGGAAAGGCACTAACATATAGGGACATGACATCTAGAATTGAAAGAACGTGCCTTTAGGCTCCAAAAGATTAAGGAAGGGGTATAACCCTTAGGAGGGTTACATCTCAACCCAAAGGGTGCCCTTAAAGGTAGGGTATCATTTCATGTCTATTTAAATGGGTCTTCATGTTCATTCAAAATATCCATAACTTGAAGAAGTCTTGAGTCACATCAATTTCATTTTTTGAGTCAAGAGAGAGATTCCACTATCGTCCTAGTTCAAGATCTTGTTAAGGTGTGCCCCTTGAACAAGAGGAATCTAAGTTATCCTGGGAGAACGTTAGCCACAAAATCCATTGAGCACCAAGACGGAGATAATAAGTTCTTAAGGACATAGGCAACTCGACTTGGACTTAAAGTTTTTCAGTGTCTTCTTCATTTTCTAGGTTTTCTCTAAGTTTTAGGGTTTATGTTTAATATTAACATGTTAGTGTAGATTTGATCTCATGTTTATGTTTCGGTTTTGATTAGTTTGATACATGTTGATTTCGTTTAATTGTACTTAATTCCCGAACAATGTTAAGAACTTAATATTTTTAGTGTTGTTAGATGAGAATTTACATGTATTAATAGCCATTTTTCTGGAAAAATATAGTCTGTGCATGAAAAATACGCAATGGCGTTCCAACGTCCGACGAACGCATAGGCAAAATTTTGAATTTTTGTAAGAACGTTCGAACACGTATTCAAACGCACCTCGAATGCGAGTCTTCTGCCTAAAAACGTTCGAACGCGTCTTCAAACGCAACACGAACGTAATCCCTTTGGAATATTTAGTTCGAACACATTCTCGAACACAACACAAACGTAAACTCTCTGGAATATTTCGTTCGAACGCGTTTTCGAACGCTACATGAACGTGAACTCTCTGGAAAATTTCATTCGAACGCGTTTTCGAATGCTACACGAACGTGAACTCACTGGTTAGTTTCGTTCGAATGAAGAAACGAATATGACACTAACGAACTGACTACTGGAATTATTTTTGGATTAAAATAGACTCAGATTAATTTATATTATCATAATATTAACTTAGTATAATCATATACTCTATTACAATAAACTTGGTAGTATAGATTTAATTTAATATTAGGGTGTTCAATTATCACAAGCATACACATAGTAAAAGTTGAAATTAATTATGTGTTGCATACTTGGTTGAGAATTAAAAGTGTAATTCTACACATGAAATTCCATCCAAGCTTGATTGATATATACACACACACACACACACACATTATTTTGTGAAATTGAAAGTGTAATACTAAGTTTGAATTCCTAAGAGATTATATTGAGGAAGTGTTTAAAGGATATTCTATCAAAAAGGCGATAAGAGCCTAAATGGTCAGGGATTTAAGTGGTTACTCCGGACCCCCCCTCATCCTCTAGGAATATTCCTTTATTTACTTATCACAAGAAACCTTAGTCGTAAATTCAAGGACTTTTGTTAATTGGACTGTCCAATATAACAACGAGTGGATACTTAGTATATCACTTGAACAAGATCATTCGTTGATCGTTGTACAATTTGTCTTTCGTAGACTTATTAATTGTTGTTGGTTTTCCAGTTACACATGGCTAGCGGAAATATCACAGTGTTGGTCGCTCATGAAGAAAAACCGGAAAATTTTGGTGGAGTAAACTTTAACAGTGGCAGAGAAAAATATTGTTCTACCTGACAACTATCGAGTTGGCTAAGTACCTCAAAGATCCTCCGGGTCCTGTGGAGGGAGAAACAAAAACAACCAAGCAACTGCGAGAAGAGACATGGTCGTCAGACGACTTCTTGTGCAAGAACTACCTTCTGGGAGGACTTGACAATACCTTGTACAATGTGTACCAAGGCATGATTTCTGCAAAGATTCTATGGGAATCTCTCGAGAAGAAATACAAAATCGAGGATGCCGGACAAAATAAATTTATCATTTGTAGGTTCCTGGACTACAAAATGGTAGATCAAGAACAATAATATCTCAGTTGGGTGAACTGCAATTGATCATTCATGAAATATTGGATGAAGGGATGAAACTCTGTGAGACGTTTCAAGTTGCCACTATCATTGAAAAGTTACCTCCATCATGGAAGGACTTCAGAAGCTATCTGAAACACAAAAAGAAGCAGATGAGTTTTGAAGACCTTGAGGTTCGATTAAGGATCGAAGATGACAACAAGAAGTCCGAGAAGGCCAGCTACAAGACTATGGAGTCTAAGGCCAACATCATCGAGGGTGTAAAGGGTAGCAAAAAGAGAAAGAATAGTGGAGCTGATTCTTCCCAAGCTAACAAAAAGTTCAAGGGGAAGTGTTACAACTGTGGAAAAAACGATCATATGGAAAATGACTACAGAAATAAGAAGTCTCAAGACAAAGGCAAGAAAAATAAAGATGAGGCCCATGTCACTGAAGATGAGCAGCTGACTGATGGGATCTCAGAGATGAACCTCTCAGCAGTGGTAACTAAAGCCAACTTGGTTGGGAATCCGAGAGAATGGTGGGTAGACACTGGGGCTACTCGTCATATATGTGCCGATAGTAAGATGTTTTCCTTGTATCAGAAGGTCGATGGCGGCGATCATTTGATAATGGGAAACTCATCTATCTCTAGAGTGGTTGGACAATGCACAATGATTCTGAAGATGACATCTGGAAATAAGCTTACATTGAAGAATATTTTGCATGTTCCTGATATTCGGAAGAACTTAGTCTCGGGCTCTCTCCTTAGCAAGAATGGCTTTAAGCTTGTATTTATTTCTAACAAGTTTGTCTTGACCAAAAATGATGTTTATGTAGGAAAATGATACCTCACTGAGGGCCTTTTCAAGTTCAATGTAATGACTGTCTAATAATAAAGCTACAACTTCTGCTTATATTATTGTGTCACAAAATGTATGGCATGAGAGGTTAGGACATGTTAATTATGATACGATGCGTAAATTAATTAACATGGACCTTATACCTAAATTTTCAATTGATAACCAACATAAATGTGAGGCATGTGTTAAAGCAAAAATGCGTAGAACATCATTTCATTCCATAGAGCGAAGTTTCGAACCCTTGGAACTTGTACACTCTGATGTGTGTGATATGAATATTGTGCAAACAAGAGGCGGTAAAAAGTACTTTGTCACTTTTATCGATGATAGCATAAGATTCTGTTATGTGTATTTGCTGAGGAGCAAAGATGAAGCTATTGAGATCTTTGTACACTATAAGAACGAAGTTGAAAATCAACTTGGCAAGAAAATCAAAAGAATTAGGAGTGATAGAGGTGGTGAATATGTGTCACCATTTGGTGAATATTGTTCCAATCATGGAATTATTCACGAAACTATTGCTCTTTATTCGCCTCAACAGAATGGGATTGTTGAGCGCAAAAATCAAACGTTGAAGGAAATGATGAACGCCATATTGAAAAGTTCTTGTTTACCCCAGAACTTGTGGGGGGAAGCCTTGCTTTCCGCGAACTACGTTCTAAACAAGCTACCTAATCTACCTCACAGAAGATTGGACAAGACACCATATGAGTTGTGGAAAGGCCACGTACATTCCTACAAATATCTGAAAGTGTGGGGGTGTCTTACCAAAGTAATGGTTCCTAAACCTAAGAAGGTTAGAATATGACCCAAAACTGTTGATTGTATATTCATTGGATATGCTCGCAACAGTAGTGTGTATCGATTCTTGGTACATAAGTCTGAGATTCCTGACATCAATCAGAATATGATAATTGAGTCAAGGAATGCGACATTTTTTGAAGAGATATTTTCTTGTAAGGAAAGACAAAGAATAGAGTCTCTCAAAAGAACGTTTCATACTTTCAAAGATAGTGATCAGGTTGACTAAGAGTCAGATCAACGTGAAAATGTTGAGACAATTGAACCTAGGCGTAGCAAAAGAGATAGAACGTCTAAGTCATTTGGTCCCGATTTTCTGATATACTTGTTAGAAAATAAGCCTTAAAGTTATAAAGAAGCAATGTCTTCCTCGGAGGCACCTTTGTGGAAAGAGGCTATCAACAGTGAGATTGATTCCATCTTACAAAACCATACTTGAGAGTTGGTTGATCTTCCTCCAGGTTGTAAGCCACTGGGCTACAAATGGATATTCAAATGAAGATGAAACCATATGGATCAATAGATAAGTATAAGGCAAGACTTATCATAAAAGATTATAGACAAAAAGAAGGCCTTGATTACTTTGACACCTATTCACCAGTGACTCGTATCACGTCAATAAGAATGCTCATAGCCATAGCAGCTATATTTGGTCTTGAAATATATCAAATGGATATAAAGACGACATTCTTAAATGGCGAACTGGATGAAGAGATTTACATGGAACAACCAGAAGATTTCAATGTTCCTGGACAAGAACAGAAGGTGTGCAAACTTGTAAAGTCCTTGTACGGATTAAAACAAGTACCTAAGCAATGACATGAAAAATTTGACAAAGAGATGTTGTCAAGTGAATTCAAAATCAATGAGTGTGATAAGTGTGTGTACACCAAATCAACTCAAAAAAGATATGTCATTGTGTGTCTCTACGTAGACGAATGCTGATCATTGGTAGTAATCGTGAGATGATTCAGTCTACCAAGAAAGTGTTGACCAGCATATTTGATATGAAAGATTTAGGCATGGCTGATGTGATCTTAGGAATTAAGATTTCTAGAACATCAGTAGGATATATATTATCTCAGACTCACTATGTTGAGAAGATTCTTGAGAAATATAATAAAGGAGATCTAGATGTGCCTAGAACTCATGTAGACCTAACTCTTCATTTATCAAAGAATATTGGCTCAAGCGTATCGCAATTAGAGTATTCGAGAATCATCGGAAGCCTGATATATCTCACAAATTACACACGACCTGATATCGCTCAAGTTGTAAACAGGCTTAGCAGATATACGAGCAATCTATGACATAACCACTGGAAAGCCATAGTAAGAGTTTTGAGGTATCTGAGAGAAAATTCAAAATATAGTCTGCATTATACGAGATATCTTGCTATTTTAGAGGGATACAACGGTGCTAACTGGATATCTGATACAGTGGATTCCAAATCTACGAATGGATTTATTTTCACACTTAGTGGTGCAGTCGTGTCATGGAAATCCTCGAGGCAAACATGTATTACCCGGTCTACTATGGAATCTGAGTTCATAGCATTAGATAAAATAGTGGAAGAAGCGGAATGGCTTCGAAATTTCCTGGAGGATATTCCAAATTGGCCCAAACCGGTGCCAGGGATAAGCATACATTGTGATAGTCAATCGGCTATTGGAAGAGCCCAAAATACAATGTATAATGGTAAGTCTCGACACATACGTCGAAGACATAATACCATACGACAACTGCTCTCGAGTGGCATAATATCGATCGATTATGTGAAATCAAAGGAAAACCTAGCAGATCCACTAACTAAAGGTTTACCTAGAGAGCAAGTTGTGAAGTCACCGAGGGGAATGAGCTTGAAGCCTATAAATTAAGAATTGTCATTGTGGAAACCCAACCTAGCTGACTGGAGATCCCAAGATCTAGGTTCAAAAGGGACAACTGAAACTTTGTGCAATTCAAAACAAGCGTTGTAGAGTTTTATACTCTTTCCCATTCCGATAATGACACAGAGTGTTGTCTGTCAAGGCTAGGCTAAGCTAAGGCTTTTAATGATCACTATATTAGGAGATGAGTCCTAATGGGGGTAAAGGCAGATTACCTCTTTATAGAAGATCACATATTTCAAGTAAGAAGTGAGGTCGCTTCCATGGGATTTTACAGGCTGACTTCCCTAAAATGCTTGATGAATACATGACCAATGTTCATGGCCGAAATGAACACAACCGTAGAACGAGAAATGGTCGAAGTAAAGTTGTATGCTGACAATTATCTTGGTTTACACCAACTGTAGAACAGTTCAAGACTATGGATCACTGGTTTGGCAAGTAAATCCGATTGTCATTCACTAGGAAAGGTTCAAGGCAAAATCTACCTATTTCGATGCAGTTTTAGTTCATGAAAACTCTCTCACGTGTCTGCATGAATATTTAGTTCATGATCAGTGTGAATACTAAAAGAAGTTGCGGAAAAACTTACATTGATCGGTTG
>SKCR01053034.1:0-48035 GCA_019454045.1 Zanthoxylum bungeanum | reverse complement strand
AATCTAGTAGTAGCGAACCGATAATTCAAACAAGACTTAGCACATGAGATCGTTGGTTATTACAACAAAATAAAAAAGATAGGGATACGACAACTAATAACCCCGAATTAGATAATTATTTATCTACAAATTTCGAGTTTTCTTTAAAAATTTTAAAATCCTTGACTGGTGGAACCGACATCAAAATATATATCTGTTTTATCAATTATTGCTAAATAGATATTGACAGCACCTATTTCCACCGTTGCGGTTGAGCAAGCCTTCAGCTTGAGAGGACAATATATTGGAAGTTAGGCGATCTTCATTACATCCAAGCACTCTAGAAGCAACAGCTTGTGGATGATTGAACTCGAGCTGATATGAGACAACAAGAAGATGCCCCCGATGATTTTGAAGATTTGTTCGATAATGCATCTGCAAGTGCAACAACAAGTGCAAGCGGAACCGGAGCCGAAAGATCAACTGATAATGATGATTGATAATTGTAAAATTGTAATTTACAAAGGGGATATGTCTTAAAATTGTAATGGAACTACGTGAGCTTTGATTCCTCTCACCCTTGGAGGATACGTAGGCAACTTAAATTTTTAAAAATTTAAGCTCAAGCTCTTCAATGTAATAATTTTATTTATTTATAAAATTAATCTCATTTATTTTAATTAATTTTCAAAATTAAAAAAAAGGTTTGGAACGAACCTGAACCGAACCGGTCGGTTCGGTTAAAGGTTCCGGTTCCACTTAAGTGTGGAACCGGAAACCGGCCGGTTCGGTTCGGTTCCGAACGGGAACCGAACCGCCGGCCGGGTTTATATGCCATATTTCTCACAATAGTTGGGTCCCACACCAGTTGCTGTGAGAGAGATGATATATACACCCGAAACATACATAATATAATTTTTCTTTGTCAAGGGCGTTAGTTGACCCCACAATTTTTTTTAATTATTAATATTAATTAAATAATATAAATACATATTAAATTTATGAATTAAATCGTTAAAAATTATAAAATTTTCTTGAGATCTTTATGGCTTCGTCATTGTGCGTGCTTGTATGTGTGTATATATATACATATGTGTATATTCCTTTATATCAAAGTAATTTAAAAAATATGATAATCTCATACCGTCAAACACTAGTCTTCCACCAATCATTTCTTTTCAAGGATATGGACTCTTTCTGCACAAAACACCCATGGATGAACATCCGGCGTACTATAACTGTGCGTCAACAAACGGCATACAAGAATATCGTGCCAACAAGCGGTATAGGGATGGTTGATGGGTTCGCAAAACTTGTATGTTTGGGGTAGGTTGTAATATCTGTTGATGGGAAGAATTGATATTTTTATTAAAATAAAGACGAGATCCCAACGAAGGCCCCTGTGGGCTCTATATTTTAAGGGTAAATAAAAGAATAATTTTTATATCTGTTAATTGAATAAAATAAATATTAATATTGATATATTTGTATCATATTCGATCCATTAACATGCCTTATAATGTACTGAATTATGCTAAGTCAGCACACAATCTGCGGGAGTGAATTCGGAAACAACTCACATTTATTTAAAATTAAATATTACATTAAATATTCAAAATTTAAATGATATAATCTCTCGATTATATTTGCTTATATTCATATGGAAATATAAATCACTAAAAAAATTATTTAATAGAAAATATTGATTGAAAATATAAATTATTTTATAAATATTACATTGAAAATATAAATTTATTTATAAATTCACCAAATTTTATATCAAATTATATATATAAAAAAAAAAAATTTCATACCGTTCCATATTTTCTTGTGGGAGAAAGATCTGCACACACTCCCCCATTTTAGTTATTCGCTCACAGTCTCACACACTCTCTCTCATTTTCAGTTACTTTTTTAAAAAATAAAAAAAAGAGAGAAAAATGAGTGACTCAATCGAACCGTCCACGTCTTCGCGGGAAGATCCGGACTCGTCTCCGCCTCCGAACCCGAATTCCGCAATCCACCCGCGGCGGGAACCTTTCGAGCACGGCCTGCTTCCAATCCCCAAACTCATCCTCAGCGACCCCATCCAAATCCTAATCCCACTCAAACAGAAGCTCGCCCCGACTGGCCGAGTTAACTCGGAAACCCTCGCCGAGTCGCTTCAGATCTCCATCGACCACGCGCGGCTTGTTCTTGATACCCTTGCGTCCGTGCTCCACTCTGAATCCGACCCGATCCTCCATGCTAAGCCCGCTGATATTGACTCTGTCGATGCCGATTTGAGGGATCTGTTACTGTTCTTGTATATACAGTCGTATAAGAGGCTGTTGCCCAGGACGCACAAAGATTCCGCTGCCGTTGCTGATGTTTGGCCGTCCACTTCCGCCTTTGATGGGTACTTATCGGCGTTGTCGCCGCTTCAGGTTAGGATTTTTTTTGCTCTCTGTGTTCAATTGTGCAATGTACAATGTTTCTTGGAATAATTATGAAGGAAAAGAGATCCAAGCAAGCCGTTTATAAAACCATGTTTGTTCCTTAATTTCAGTTGGGACTGCTTTAATTACGTACTGTAGCTCACTGTGAGTTTACATTCCCAGTCTTTACTAGAAGCTATTTAAGGATGGATGGATTGGACGGGATAGTAGCTTACACAATTGAATTTTGTTCTCTTTACATATACATTTCTTGGTTTACTGTTGTTGAATTTCCAGGGAGAGTAAATTTGATTATATATAGGGGTGGCAATTTGGGTCAGGATTCGTTTATTCGTTCGATTCGATTTGCTTTAAAGCGAATACGAGTTTGAAAAAATAGATTCGTTTAATAAATGGGTCAATTCGATTCGTTTATTAAACGAATCGAATACGAATTTAAGCTCATTGATTCGTTTATTCGTTTAGGATTCGTTTTATTATTTTTATTTATTAGTTCTTGTTAATTTTCAATTAAGATTCGAGAAATTATAGCTAATTATCATAGAAAAAATAATATTTTCGATATTTGGTGAGGTATTTTTAGTAAATATATTAATTACATATTTCATATGTATATATGTATGAAGAATTAATGTAAATCAAGTGTGATAAATTATTTTATTAAATAATATCATTGACTAAACGAATAAACGAATATTCGTATTCGATTCGTTTAATAAACGAATTGAATACGAATCCTGATATTATGATTCGTTTAATAAACGAATCGAATACGAATCCATCACATTTTGATTCGATTCGTTTTGGATCCGATACAAATTCGATTCCTTGATTCGTTTTGCCATCCCTAATTATATATCAACATTTTATGATCTTTAAGAATTTTTCTTATCGGAAGAAAATTGGAGTAGGTATTTTTAATTTTTATCATGGGACATAGTCAAATTTTAGGTTCACTTTGGGCTTATGTGTCCTCAGAATCTAAGGACCATGATTTGTATGAAGCAGTGACTTGAAATGCAGATGGTTCTATAACCATATTTGTCATTTAGGGATTTGGGTGAGGTTTTCTTTTCTTTCTTTTTTATTTATTTATTTTTTTAAAGCTCTTTTAGGATATTCTAAATTCTAATTCTTGATGAAATTTTTTGTATGAGTTTTCTTACTAGGAAAATTACATTTTACTTCTTATGTTGTTGCTGTAAACATTAATCTGTAGTCGTTTGGTTTTTAAGCCCACTGTTGAAATTGCAGCTTGTAAGGAGCAACAGCCGTCGATTCATGCCATCTCAAACTGATGAAGAGGCTCATCAGTTATCCTATCTGCAAAAGCACATGGCTAATATTCTCCAACTTTTGGCAGAGCCTGCAGAGGGTGCAGGCGAGGAGTCTTTGGTATGCCATTTACCTTTTAGTTCTTTTGAACTTGGTGGAGGAATGGAGGTTATACTTTCTTTTTCTTTGCATGTTAAAACGGGACTATTGAATTGTAAGTAGATATTACCCCAGAGCCTAGAGGTTTCGAATATTGGGCTGGTTATTATATGGTTGAAGCAATGTCAACCCGCTTCGTGTAATATCTGTTGCTCTTATTTAGCAATGGCCTTTTTTGTTTATGTTTTATTTACTGCTTGTTTTGCATATTTAGTCATAGAAACTAGTTCTCCATTATAAATACTTGTATAGAAAGTCATGATGTTATGCAGTCCTCTCCGTACTTTTTTTTAAGCTTGGAAGTAGTCTTAAACAATAGTAGGTTTATGGGTTTCTTGTAATGGAGAGTACTAGTCTTTCGGTATTTCCATATATTGATAACTAAAATGGAAATGTGAAATGCAATTTGGTTTACCTGATGGTAAACCCTATCTCTTTTTAACTTCTCTCTCTCCCTCTTTTTAAATTCTTTGGGTAATAGGCATTTTATTTTTTAGGAATGGTAGTGGTGATACAAACATATCTGAACTTTAATCTGAAAGAAAATCATGAACTATTTGTTCTTCAAAATCCTATTTATTATTATTATTTTTTAATTTTTAGAATATTCTAAAAAAAAAGATATACGATACTGAATAATTTTTTAGAATATCAACCATTATCATTTCCGGGTCTAGTGTACAGTTTTTTTTTTTTTTTTGCTTCTTTTGTACGAAAGTAGCTTCATATCAATTTGCTAGTTTATCCTGCTGTTTTAGGTCTTGAGCATGGAAGGACTTGAGCACCTTGCATTTCTGATTCAATTTGGTGAGAAGGGATCTGAAGGAATTCCATTAAGCCAAGCAGCTCCATTTTTTGCGAATTCAGATCCCGATATGCCTGCTGTTCCTGTTCCTGCTGCGCAAGTGCATGATTGGCTTCTGCAGAATATTGCTTCTGCTTTGGAACATCTTACTGAAAGAGTTTCTCCAAGAGAAAAAGGGCCAGCCAATAACTCTGATCAGGATGTTGTGATGGCTGATGCCTGCTCAAGTTCAATCAAGTCATCAACAAGTGCCAAGGGTCTGAATTTTATTGAAGGGATCTCTAAATCCTCATATTTAAAGCAAGCTTCTGAGCTTAAAGGTTCTTCTGTGAAGGTTAGGTTTGAAATGTAATTTTTTTTTTTTACGTTTGACTGAAACCTTGATGATTACAAATCGTTTGCCTCTTATATTTATGGTCTGACTTACTATTCTGAAGTTACTTGCTCTTTGCACTAGTTGCTAGCTCCGTAGCTTAGCTTGTTGCATTTACAGTGATTTATATGTTAATAAAAAGAAAAGAAAGGTGAAATTTACAGTGATTAGGGTGGCTAAAAGGTGAAATATGGACCAAATTTACAGCATTTAACTCCATCATTGTTTGTTGATAGAAGTTTAAAGAATTTTTTTCTAAATTATTAAATGTTAGTGTTATCATAAAGTAGGTGGATTTAATATATTTGGAATTGAGATTTGGGCTGTCCTACTGACAAAGTTATGTTAGCAATCTTCATGTTTGTGTTGCTGAAGTAAAGGCTAAGTGAGGCCTGTAAGTCTCCTTCAGACTTCATACAAATGACCTACCATGTTGGCAGTGCTCAACTTGTTATGATTTATCAATCTCAAAAAGAATATCAACCATTGTAATTTCTGGTATGGAGTCTAGTCAACATGTTTTCTTGCATGCATTGTGCATTTTCTTGCTGTAATAATTTTTTCTATAGTTTCATTTTCGATACTTTTGACATTATTTTGATACTCGCAGGTTATCAATTGCCATGATTCTTCCATTTACATTTTAGCGCCTTTAAGATATGCCACAGTATACGGATGCTCAGATGCCACTATAATTCTTGGAGCTGTTGGCAAGGTAGTAATTGGATAATAGGTTTTTCCATTCAAACACTGAGTGTTGCATTGACTTCCTCATTCACGGTGGTTGATTAGCAGCTTTCATCCATGTAATCCTTAATGGTTAATTGACTGATTGACAATAATTTTGTACCAATGTTTACTTCACATCGATGTGGTTAGGATGCCAGTTCTTTGTATGTCTTTCCCATCTCTGCATTCAGTGGCCACTTATAATAACTCGTCATCTAAAATATTGTTTGGGAAGAGAAGTAGCTAACGACAAGAATGCGTAGTGGAGTTGTCAAAAAAGGAACCAATTTTCTGCACTCATTTATCTCATTATGGTGCTTTATTTTCAATGCCCTTTCAGGCATGGTAATACATAAAAGAATGTTTCAACTATTTCTTCATCTTAACTACATTTTTTTTCCATCTTAACTACATTCTTTGTCCTGGTTGAATTTATAAATGATTAGCTAGGTTTTCTGCCAATTGCCCAAGATATTCTAGTGTCAATCCTGCAAAAGCTGCTAGAAAGAGTTTCTACCAACTTGCCATGCACACCATTCGATAAATTTTTTTTTTTTTTGTCAAGGACATGAATTCAGTTTTCCGCTGATCTCTTGTATATGTGGCAGATGCATGTATAATTTGGAAACACCTTGCTATTTCATATTACCACAATAGTGGTAACAGGACATCTGAAACTTTTCTAGTCTTTTCTGTTCAAAAGATTGTATACTGCACGTCAATCTTTCTTATACTGCTTGATAAAGGTACTAGTGCTTTTGTACATATTTCCTTGTCAAAGTTTTAATAGAGATATTATCATTGACCTAATTGTTTATGTATACTATTACTATCACCTGGGGAAATGTTAGGTCTCATTTGCCTTTTATTGGCAGTTTTCTTTCGTATTTGCGTTAGTTTACTGTCTTCTTTCTTCTCTGTTATGTCAAGAAATCAACCAAGTAGTTGTGATAATGTCAGTAGCTAGCAGCTGAGTTCGACTTTATTCACTTTGTTGGCACTTGTATCTTGGGTGTAAGGTAATACTAGTAACGAATGATGTGCGATTTTGACTCTTTCTACAGGCCGCAAGGGTTGAACATTGTGAGCGAGTTCATGTGATTACAGCAGCAAAACAAATCTGCATTGCCAATTGTCGTGAGTGTCTGTTCTTTCTGGGAGTAAACCAGAGACCACTCATTGTGGGTGATAACCATAAGCTACAGGTGAGTTAGTCAGTTTTGATCTTGGGTTTACAATGTTGGCAGCTAGTTCTTTATGCTTAATGTTTCTTATTTAAATGGACAATCGTCTTTTAGAAATGTCACTTGATAATTATATTATTTTGTAGAAAAATAGTTTAGCTTAGCAGTGGAGTTGTGTAGTTCTAGAGTGAGTTGTTTGGCGATAATAATTTGCTAATATGCCAGGAGTTGTGCTAATGTGTTAGGCATACATCACAGGCAAGTCAGCTGTACTGCCTGGCCATACCTGCTTCTAATGGAAGTATTGCACTGGATTTTGTGATACACTGACTATTTTTGTTGTAATACTTCTGTTACAATTAAATGTTAAATAATAGTTTTCACTTTGAAGAGAGGTGCAATTTCGCATCAATTGTTTGTGGTTTTATCATTAGTTTTAAGTTTGGCAGCAGGCAGGTTCATAGAATAATTTTAGAATTTTTGCTGTTCACTTACATTCTGTTTCAATTGAACTTTTGTTGCAAACATTGAGAACTGATCTCTTTGTACCAATTCTATATACCTTCCGGCTTTATTTTCAATTGTGCTGAAAGAGTTAGAAATTGTGAAACAACTCTGGCTAGTTGGTGATGCACAGCCTGGTTATATTATTGATTTAGTGGCTCTCTATTGAAGATATCATTATAAGTGATCTCTGGGACCCATCTTAGATGCACTGTGGTTTGGAATTTTAAAACTGCATCTGCACGATTGCTTTGAACCATAAATCTAATGGAGTACTTTACTGATGTTTTCGTAGATTCTGATTTTAATGCCCGATATGCTAAGAAGACACACTTTCTTTTCCTTTTCTGGATTTTTGACAGGTGGCACCATACAATACGTTTTACTCTCGGTTGGAGGAGCACATGGCGGAAGTTGGTATTGAGGCAACTATTAACAGATGGGATGAACCCTTGGCACTGGGAGCAGTTGATCCACATGATTCATTATCTCATCCGGCAGGTGTTTCTGATGTTCAAGCTGAGTCAGCTACTCAAGTGGACCCTGATCAATTCATAGAACTTTTGGTATGCTTCATATAGTGTATGCTAATTTGGGACTGTTTTATTGTTCTTCTTTCCGTTTATCTGTGCTCAAATCGTATATGATCATATCCATTTACTTTTTTGACACAGATCCCAAGCTGGTTTGGAGGTGAATCCCCTGGTTCAACAAAAGCCAATCCATTTCCATTACCAGATGCTTATGTGGCAGCTCAGCAGAGAAAAGTGTGTACACCAAACCTAGCTGACTACAGCCGAAGATTTAATATCTTTTAATTCTTGAGTTTCCTTGTTCTGTGTATGACGTCATACTTTGCAAATTGCTTGGTAGGTTCTATTAAGGATATTGATGTTTGGTTTTCTGAAATGATTCTCTTTGCACAGCAAAAGAACTTGGTTGGAATAAGAAAGCATATCAAGGAAGCTCAAACACCCCTAGATGAAAACCGGAAACGGGAGGTGTCAAGTGCACTTCATGTATACTTCAGAGACTGGTTATATGGTAATCATCTCTTTGTGCTTTATGTAATTTTACTTTAGAAACTACATATTTCATAGTCTTTGAAGTTTGCTCAATTCACTTCTCGTTTGATTGGTTGATGCTGTATTCTGGAGGCATTCTGGGGCTTTGATACTTAAAAAACATGGGAAAAAGCAGTGAAAAGGAGACTTCCATCATAAAACAAATAATTGGAAAGTTGAATTATAGGAAAAAGTCTGCATATTTTCCCTTACCATTTGTGCAACCAATAATTTGTGATATAATTTTTATTCGTGCAATTTGTATGTAGTTACTGAAACAAGGGGTTAGATTCTTATATATTAGGGAATACATGCACCTCATCAAATCCCTTTTCCATTCATTTATGTAGATTCATCTCTAGAATATTGATAGGTGAACTGTATGAATAATTTCTGTCAAAAAGAGAGGTCACCAGTTGTAACGCTCTGCATTTGATTACATTCCTATTGAAGTTCCAAATAGGCATTGTTTGATTAAAGTGCATTACCTTTTTATATTATTGACATGATTTTTATTATTATTATTATTATTATTATTATACGATCATTTATATGGTGTGTATTTTTTCTTGTAATAACAGCTACAGGAAATATCCGTCAGCTTTACTTCCTGCAAGGGGACTGATACTGTATGATGATGATGCTGAGGCACAATTAAGGATGTAGGACAAGGTGGCTTGAGCTTCCTTTCATGTTCTCGGTCTGTTTCAACTCCTCCAAGTTCATCTTGCCATTTTTTTCGGTATTACAGCTGCTGAGACTCAGACTCTCCTATGTCCTTCGAGGTGGTACTCATATATGCATCAACAATGGTGCACATAATGCAATTAGAAACACCCAGATTAATCTAGTGCATTATTTATTTTAAGTATTTTGTTTACCTAGGTTTGTAGTCATATGAAGTTTTCTTTTTGGTTCCATATTTTTTGATCTGGCCTTTGTGAAATTCAAATACCCGAGTTCATTAATTTTCAAGTTTTGGCCATTTGTTTTACTGATTAGGTTTTTATTTATTTAGGACAGAACAATTTTAATTCTCATTTTTTTGTTGTAAATTAGTGTGGAATTCCACGTTGGATAAGTCATATCTTGTCACTTGCCACTAATATAATTACAAACTTGGAAACTCGGCGATCAATATTATATATATATATATATACATACATATACTGGTAGTAGATGTGAAGCGACGTTCTTCTTATCTAATGATATTTTATTACTTCAAACAACAGTTATTTTTCAGTTGAAATTACATTTAGGCAGAATAACAAGTATAATTCGGCAAATAGGTGATACAACGTGCAAATTTGTGCTACGGTGGGTGACTGAGAGCCGCGGTCGCCTATTTTTCTGACTGACTTTGAGAGTATTATTTAAGTAGTGTTTTTAAATCTATAATTAAATGATCCCAAAAATATTTAATATTTTTTTATATGATTTTAAATACTGAGAATTCTCAATAATTTTCACCGAATTTTAACTATTTTTTGAATGTATTAACTCATATTAAGTATTTTAATAAATTTTTCAGTTGTAATAAATGAACTAAACAACCATTTGTACAGAACTCACATATTACACTACTCATATTGTATTGAATTATAACCAACCTTAACTTCCTGCTCTTCAAAATAATTTATGATGGCTATTGTATTTAATGACTGATAGTGTTGTTGGATGAATGTGAGAGAGATGATGACAGAAATGGAGAGTAAATTGAAATGAATGAAGTAGTAGAATTTATGTAATACAAAATTTTGATAATTCGGTAAAATAGATATTTGGTTAACAATATAAGAATGTTCAGTATAGTAATTTCTATAATTTAAAAACCTTATGAGGTCACCTAACACACACATGATTAATCTAAATTAAACTAAAACTAAATAGATAGCAAACGATAATTAAATTTTATGCGCGAGAAGAACTTAAGAGTTGTAACTTCACCTAAGCACGCACACGATAGATTCATACACTTTTTATTCAATTAGGTTATTACGAATTATTAACCTAGAACACTAAATTATTCACAAGTCTCTTCCGACGATCAAGTGACTATATTCAGAATAAATTAATTAACTATATATTATGTTAATTAAATTAAACCGAATTTTAAGGTCAAGTTCTAATATTGGCTACACATGCCCCGCAGGTATATGTCTATCTTAAAGGGAAATCTATTCAACGAATAAATAACACGCTATTATTCACACGACTAATCCAAATTCTCTCTGTCGAATTCCTAAAGATTTATCAAGACTATTTTATTGTTGGCCAGACAAATAAAATAAGCATTCAAAGCACAAAGAATAATAAATAATCAATAACAAACCCAAAGAAATAAAAATATGCAATTAAATTAATTAAACATGCTTGTGATCCATTACAACCCTAGATTTAATGAATTAGCTACTCATAATATTCAATAAACTCATGCTAATAATTAACACAAGGCAAAAACGCATAAAATAAAGTTAGAGAGAAAATGGAAGAAAAAAACACTCGTTTGCATTTGTCGTCTTCAAATTCCAACTCCGGTTGATGCACTCGTTATTACTTTGCTTTAGGAATTTTTCTATGCTCTGGAAGCTCCAAATATGTTATGAGGGTTTTCTTTAGGTCTTGGACGAGCATATGCTTATATAAGAGGCTTGAGATATTTCCTTGTTAAAAAATTTGAGTCCTTGTGAAACTTGGAATCAAGTCAGTGTCGCGACGCCCAAGTCCCGGAGTCCACACGTTGAGCCTTCTTTAACTCGCACGTCCACTTTGCTCCTTCTTCGATGTCATAGTCGACTCAGTACAGCCCTAATTGCTGCTTCTGAATTTGTCATCTAAATTCGTTGAGTCC
Organism: Zanthoxylum bungeanum; assembly: GCA_019454045.1. Taxonomy (NCBI): domain Eukaryota; kingdom Viridiplantae; phylum Streptophyta; class Magnoliopsida; order Sapindales; family Rutaceae; genus Zanthoxylum; species Zanthoxylum bungeanum. The sequence continues at coordinate 36,674 of SKCR01053034.1, read as the reverse complement.
GATTAAGTTTTGATGATAACTTTCCGAAACTTACGTTAACTAACAAATTAAAAGTTAACATATAATAAAACACACAATATTATAGAAGAGGGGCGAGAAATATGTATAGCCGCCTCAAAATCGTGCAGAAATGATGCAAAATATAATTGTCACGACCCAAATCGGGGCCAATGACAAGGGTGAAAAACAAAATAAAATTATAACAAGACCAATGAAATGGTCAAAAAATCTACAGAAAACGGTCAAAAAAAAAAAAAAAATGACTTGGTCAAAAGGGACCAAAATGTAAAATTTTAAAATATGCCCCGAAGACTTTAAAACAAAAGAAAATATAAAATCATATGGAAAATATGTTAAAATATTTTCACAGTTTAAATGTGAACACATGTCGTAAAAAAGATAATTAAAATTCAAATAATGGTCCGACCATGCAATACATCACATAAATAACTACACAGTATGATAATCTCAAATACAAGTCAATTACCTCCATTAACACGATCCTAGCACTCTCGAGGAATCCAACCCGCTCAACGCTCTCCAAAGCTCCGAAACTAAGAACACACCTTCAAGCTTCGAAACTCCAAGGTCTAATCTGAAATGTTAAATTGAGGGGCTGAGAAACCACATGCTCAGTAGGGATTAATGTATTCACCTTAATTGGATTTTACCAAAACTCTGCATGATTAATAAAGTACGTAGATATATATATATCCAGCAAAACAGCATCGATGATGCGAGTTAGTTAATAAATAACTATAATTTATACATTTTATTAATATAAATACAATATACATTATCGACAACATTAATCATTTTAAAAAAAATATGCGAGTGAAATGCCACACGAGACCGCGTAACCAGACTCCCAACACTGGAGCTGTAAACAAACAATGTGCTACATAAAGCCACATAACCGGTCACCTCAAACAGGAACCGTGAATAATCAATGTGCCACAATGGGGCCACATAACAAACACGATCATATGCCACGAAGGGCTCCTCATGATCAAATGCCACAACGGGGCAATAATAAACAAATCTTGTGTAGGTTCAGGACTCTTACCCAATGACCGTCATCACCGTCCAAATAGCGCTACTCAGGGCTGCGTAACAATTACCAAAATGGGTCAATTGGGGTCTATAAGGTGGGTCAAAATGTGGCTCCATACAAACAAGTGTCGCAACAAGAAATATCATAACCAAGATGTGCGCCACAACATGGCTCCACATATACCAATTTTAAGTATCCAATTTTAATATTTTATTGATCCAAGTCCGATCCAATTTACATTTAGACTATTATCCATATATTTATAAAAACAAAATAATAAAACTCATAATGGTCGTGAGGTGCCGCCCAATGCGCCATTTCACATTTCCTTAAAACATGACTAATGTTAAAAACACATTTCATATCATTTTCATAGGCATAATATAATGATATACATATATATATAATTTAAAACCACAATTAAGATGAGTACTGAATCCCTACCTCAACCCCATGCTCGAAACGTGAAATCGATCTTACAATGATGCCCACGCGGTCAGACTATTCCTTTGGTATAACAACTACAAAACTCTCTTCGGGCTCACCGGCTCGCTCTGCGAGGCATACGGGTATCATTGACCATCGACCGTCCTAAAATCACCCAAAAGAAATATCTCGAAACCTGAGATGTAAAACGCACCGAATCAAACTCTCGCACAAAACTAACGGAAAACCAGCATGGTTTCGTTTAAATTTCTGATTTTTCATTTATAATTCAATACCACAAATGCCCTTCCGGGGCCTACAAAAACCATACTTCACAATCATTGCCACAATCCGAAAACAACAATTAAAACTCAAAACTCAACTCACAAATAATTTAAATAATCCAAAATCGATATTTAAACACGTAATAAAAAACATATGATAAATATATGAAGATTAGAATTCGGGTCCATTACTGCATGAAAGATTCGAACAAACATGTTAGAAAAGTCGAGAATGAGGTTTTGCCCAGACACATCTGTAGGAGTTTTTAGGGGCGGAATCCTAAGCCGCGGCAGCGGAAGCGGTGGGAAAATCGTATTTTCCGATTTCAAAACTTTTTCTAGATAAATTAATAAAAAAAATTTATTTAATTCCAATAATCAAATTATGAAATAAAATTCAATAAATCATATTTAAGTGAATTTACCAAATTACCCTTACTTTGGTATTTTGTCCATTTTAGTCCAAAATTGATCTAATCAATTTTGAATGATTCTAAATCATTTCTTGGATGAACTTAGCATGTTCAAAACATCAAAACACCAAAAACAACCAAAAATCCCCAAATTCTAACCATTTGGCCGAGAGCCTCACAAGGGTGCCACTTGATGCACTTTGTAATTTCATGCTTCAAAACACATCAAGATGTAATCCAATGAACATGAAACCTTATATGCATCATATACACACACAATACACAACATATATGAAAAGCCCCAAATTTGGAATTGGTCATGAACCCTAATTTTTCAATTCCACAAAATTGGACAAATTAGACCAAATACATTAAATCAATTACTTCAATCATCATTCTTCCATCCAATCCAAGTCTCAACACAATGAAACAACTCAAGATCAAATCTAGTTCATTAAGAGTGGGTCAATAACCTCTAGATTAGCAACATGGTTTCCAAAACCTTAAAAGAATAGTTATAACTACAATAGTCACAAGCTTTCTTCATCATACATGCTCAACACTTTCAACAAATTTCATCATCAAAAACACAAGAAATAATGAAATAATAACTTAAGAACATCACACAAGATGTTGCCTAGATCCTAAGGAACAATTTCCTTTCTAATAGTAAGTTTGAAAAACTTACAAAATCCAAACTTTCTTTGGTTCTTTTTTCTTCCTCACTTGCTTTCTTTGTTCTTTAATGGAGTTTCTTGTAAAGTGTATTAGGTAAGTGTAATTAAATGAAAAAACAATAATACTTGTTACCAAAAGGCCTTGGCCGAATTTCATCAATGAAATTCCAAGTTATGTAATTTGATTTTCATTTCAAGTTTATTTGTCAACTTGCATAAATATCTAAATACAACTTTATTAGATATTTAATTAAGTCAACAAAGGCAACTAATATCATTTACTTTAAATATCCTAATGTAAGATATTTATATTTTAATTAATTTAATCATTTAACAATTAAATAATCAATTAATTAATCAAATACAAATATATTAAATATATGTAATATTTACATTAAATATTAAAAACATATATTCAATTAGGATATAAGTCAAATAACTCATTTTGACTATTAATTAATGTGTATTTAAATTAATCAAGTATTAAATGTAAATACACAATAATTAGGCAAATGACTATCTAGTCCCTTTAGCATGTATTTTGCGTTTAACCTTTAAACGACTTTATAAATAATCAATATTATTTATTAATGTTGCTCTAGTGCTCTACGAGTTTGTTTCATTATTGAGACTCTCTAGATTCAGGTATATCCGTCACGAAATCTAATTTCGTGCATAATCTATCCACCCGTAGATTATGATGATCACGGATAATCTCGTTGAATCATACAGGTCGAGGTCATGGCAAATGTATAATTCCTCCGTCACAGGTATCCGGATAAATCCCAGAGATACAGATGTAAACGTCAAATCTCTATGGGGATTATCCAGTCGACTATTCCATTAGCAATCTCTAAAAGAATATTTAGAACTAGCTTCTAAACTTTACCACGGGCCCATGGTTTTATCTGATTGCTAATCATATGGACTACCTATGCTCTGGTACACAGAACTGACGGATCCTATCTTGATACTCATAGGACACCCTGAGGATCTGTCTACACCCAACGAACAGGCGGAGGTCTGATCTAAATAGATCGGTGACGTGACTTCCATCTAAGTGTAGAAGATGTCTCATGTGCCCACAATGGCATCTCAAGTCTAAGAATCACAAGTGCTACTCAACCCGAGAAGATTCTTATTGACGCTGGTGTACCATCCATTAAGAATCTTCGATGAGTCGTTCAATGTTTATCCGCTATAAACACATACACGTCTATACTAGTCTCCAAGACTTATGGTTCATTGAGAAACCATTGGAATCATATATTCCAGTATACGACATTTACCGGTCTTAACGGGTTTACTATACTGACCAAGTAGTGTAAACCTTGACCAGGAACTGTCTGAGAATGACAACGTCATGATACTACTCAATGTCCGTTGCGACGCTTTGCAACTGTACCATGACTAATCATTCTAAGGTCATTACGTCTTTACCATTAATAAGATAGATTATATTATAGAAACTGCATATATTATTCATAATAATAATGTTTTACATAAGTATTCAACAGAAATACAACCGGGAATTGGCGTTATGAGCACCAACCCCAAACAACATCTCCCACTTGCTCTAGTGCCAATATCGATTGTATCTATACCCATCGACTCCACGTGTTTATCAAACAACTTCGGAGGTATGGCCTTCGTCAGCGGGTCTGCTACATTATCTTCACTCGGTACCTTGCACACGACAATATCCCCTCGCAACACGATCTTCGAATGATGTGGTACTTGCGTTCCACATGCTTCGACTTCTGATGCGCCCTCGGTTCCTTTGCTTGCGCAATGGCTCCAGTATTATCACAGTATAACGGAATCGCATTCTCGATACTTGGGACAAATCCCAATTCTATGATAAAGTTCTTTATCCACACAGCCTCTTTTGCAGCTTCAGAAGCTGCAATATATTTCGCCTCAGTGGTGGAATCAGCTGTCGATCCCTGTTTGGAACTCTTCTAACAAACTGCACCTCCGTTAAGGGTAAAGACAAATCCAGATGTAGACTTTCTATCATCGGGATCCGATTGAAAATCGGAGTCTGTATACCCATTAACCTGCAGTTCGTTTCCTCCATAAATATTAACTTATCTTTGTACCTTTAAGATACTTTAGGATATGTTTAATGGCCATCCAATGGTCATTACCGATTGGACTGATATCGACTAGTTACGCTAACAGCGAAACTGATATCAGGCCTTGTACATAACATGGCATACATTATGCTACCCAAACATGAAGCATAAGGTTGGTTAGACATTTAACCTTCTCATCTTCTGTTTGTGGACACATCTTCTTTGAAAGATGAATCCCATGTCTGAACGGTATGTTTGCTGTCTTACAGTTACCAAAACTATACCGTTCCAAGATCTTATATATGTACGTTGATTGGGATAACCCAATCAGCCTCCTTTGTCTATCTCTATAGAGTTTATCCCTAAAACATAGGAAGCTTCTCCCAGGTCCTTCATGGAGAAATTCTTACAGAGGTACGCTTTGACGCTTTGTAACATACCTAAATCATTCCCAATGATTAGGATGTCATCAACATATAGGACTAAAAATACGACCATGCTCCCACTGGCCTTCTGATACACACAGGATTCTTCTGAATTCTTGAGAAAACCAGACGATCTAATAATCTCATCGAATCGAAGATTCCAACTTCGTGAAGCTTGTTTAAGTCCATAAATGGACTTCTTAAGCTTACATGCCATACCCGAGTTTTCGCTGGGCGCAAAACCTTCCGACTGTTCCATATAGATTTCTTCATCATCAAGAAATCCATTTAGAAAAGCCGTTTTGACATCCATTTGCCAAATCTCGTAGTCATGATACGCAGCTATAGAAATCAAAATCCGAATAGACTTAAGCATTGCTACTGGTGAAAAAGTTTCATCGTAGTCGATGCCAGGTCGGTCGCTGCGTGTAACCTTTTGCTACCAGTCGGGCCTTGTAAGTTTCAACCTTACCATCAGGCCCGCGCTCCTCTTGTAAACCCATTTACAACCGATAGTAACAATTCCTTCGGAAGCGGAATCAAGTCCCAAACTTGATTTTCATGCATTGAGTCTATCTCGGATTTCATGGCACTTTGCCATTTCACACGGAGTCGATGTCCAACATCGATTCTCTATAGGTGAAAGGATCTGTCTCTTCAACTAAGAGAACATCCAGACTCTTTTCTTGTATCAAATACAAGCGTTCAGGAGGTTGGATACCCTTTCCGACCTACGGAGTGTGTGTGTTGAAGGTCCTTCATCTACTTGAACTTCAGGTTCCTCCGTTGGTTCGTTGTTTTCAGGTTGGACTTCATCAAGCTCAACCTGTCTATGATTACCACCTTCTGACAAAAAATCTACTTCTAGAAATTTTACGAAGCGAGCTACGAACACATTTCGATGCTCGGTATCATAGAACAGATATCCCCTCGTATTCGAAGGATATCCGACAAACCTAAACTTTTGCCCTCGAGGCGAAATCTTATCTTGCTGAGTCACCCTGACATAGGCAGGACAACCCCAAACCTTAATATAATTAAGATTTGGTCTCCTACCGAACCATATCTGATACGGAGTCGTAGGAACATCTTTTGAAGGAATCTTGGTCAAAAGATATGCGGCTGTTAAGAGATAGTAGCCCCATAAATAATAGGGCAAATCTGTGAAACTCAATATTGATCGAACCATATCCAATAAAGTCCGATTTCTCCTCTCAGATACTCCATTGTGCTGTGTGGAGTACCTGGAGCAGAGTATATTGAGCGAGAATCCCATTCTCCTTCATATAATCCATGAACTCACCACTCATATATTCGCCGCCTCGATCTGATCGAAGGCATTTAATATATTTACTAGTTTGTTTTTCTACTTCATTTCGGAACTCTTTGAACTTTCAAAGGTTTCCGATATGTCGTATCAAATACATAACCGTACCGTGACAAATCATCGGTAAAGGTAACGAATTACGAATAACCACTGTGAGCAGTTTGACTTAGTGGACCACATACATCAGAATGTACGAGTTCCAGTAAGTTAGTGGCGCGGTGTCCAACACAAAAAATGGGGCTTTGGTCATCTTACCCTGAATACATGATTCACAAGTTGGATATGATTCAATGGTAAGATCTGATATCAAACCATCCTAACCAATTGGGTAAGGCGTTTAACGCCAATGTGACCAAGTCTCATATGCCAAAGTTCAGTATTATTAATTACAGGTAAACTACTTTTATTAACTCCAGTATTTAATATATCTTTTGAATTTTGCAATGTAATGACCATGATGGTTGGACAACAAAAGATCTGAATATTATTACTATCATATAAATATAAAGAACTGTTCTTAATATTAATACAAAAGCCTTCTGTATCCAATACAAAAAGTGATATAATATTAGCTACACATCCAGGTACAAAATGACATTCATTTAACAAAAGTTTCCCATTCGGCAATGAGATCTCGCATACTCCCACTGCAACTGCATCCAAAGAGTCTCCACTCCCGAACCGCAACTGCATCTCCCCGGGCTTTAACCTCCTACTTTCCTTCAGCACCTGCAACGAATTGCAAATGTGAATGAGACAAGCAGAATCTAAAATCCAGTTGGATGTAACGGCTTCACAAGCCAAAGATAAATCAATAACTGGAAAAATAAAAGTACCTGAAGTAGATGCTCTGTCTCTCCTCAGCTGGGCAATGTAATCATGACAGTTCCTCTTCCAGTGCCCGACTTGCCGCATTAGTGGCATTTGTCTTCAGAAGCCCTCTTGGGCTTAGCAATCTTCGCCTGTGGTTGAGGACCAAAAGCCTTCTTCTTCTTCTTGACCTCTTGTTTCTTTCCCTTGGACCATCCTTGGGAAGAAGCCGAAAGAGAAGAGAAGTAGTTCTAGGAGGGCGAGTCGGTACTCCCTTCTTAAGTCATCTTCTGCCGTGAGCAACATCCTATGTAGCTCCTGGTAGGTACAGACAGTCCCGTGCATGTTGAAGTACATCACGAACTGGAAAAATGAAGCTGGTAGTGAACCAAGAATGACACTCCTACCGAGAATGTCATTCAAGATGAGATTATGTTGCCTCAATTGATCGATAAAATCGATCATCTGAAGAAGAACATGTGGGCTAACACTTTGCCCTCATCCAGACGCGCATGGAACAGTTCCATGGCGACTTTGTGAACAATCACTTGTTCTTGGTTCTCAAACGATTGTCTCAATCGCGTCATCATACTATAGGAATCTAGCATACCATAGTATTGTTGCTTGAGTTTCGGAGACAGTGAACTAAGGATGTATGATTTAACCCTTAAATCATCATCCTTCCAAGTTTCAAAAACTTGGCGTTCCTCCTCCGAAGCATCCGCACCCACAGCAAGGGGCAACAGACCCTCAAGAACATATCCCACCTTTTCGGAATCGTGGACAATCCTCAAATCCAATTCCCAGTCAGCGAAGTTCTCAGCACCTTTCAGTTTGTTCGCATCAAGCATACGCGCAAACTGATTTGTGGATTGTGTCGCCATCGCCAATCTATCATATAGATCACGAAAAACGGTTAGCAGAAATTAAGCAGTTTCATATAATATCAAAAGCATAAACTAGATCATGGATTTTAATCTAATATGCCCCTCCCACTAAATCATGCAATACTGTAATCCCAAAACAGAATTCAAATATTTAATGATCAAATTAAATACTAATAGTGAAAGGTGGATCCCGTGAATATATTTCAGCTCACAGCAGAGGCACGGTCTCGCCTACATATATCATTAGGTAGACAACTCATTTTTCAATCACTCAATAGTGACTCCTAAGTATCTGGTCCTGGCCGTTTCTCGTTGTCGCTGCGAAGGCAGGCCCACAAGGAGACGTACCAAGGTTAAACTCGTCAATGATAAATTCAAGTTACTTACGTAATCCTGACAGTTAGGACACGTTCAGAATTCCGTTTTTACTTGAATTTACCTAGTATCTGATATACATCCGGTATAAATAAATCATTATCGGCTACACCCTCACAGCAGAGGCACGGTCTCAGATGTAGTCACAAAGAAGTATTCATAAACCATATTGACAAGACGGACCATATAACATGCATCAAATACATAATTACATTCAAACCTTATTAATTAGGGATTTTCCGCTAAGTGTCATACACCCTAAATCTAACCAATTTACATCCTAATTAGCATGCATAAAGTCAAGAAAATGTGATTAAACATTGATTCAATGAAGGCTAATCATATTAGGTGGCCTAGAATCAGACTCGCTCTGATACCATTTTGTAGGGGTTTTTTAGGGGCTGAATCCGGTAACGCAGCGGAAGCGGTGGAAAATCGTATTTTCCGATTTCAAATTTTTTTCTCGGATTAATTAAATGAACATATTTATTTAATATTCCAATAATCAATTTATGAAATAAAATTCAATAAATCATATTTAAGTGAATTTACCAAATTACCCTTACTTTGGTATTTTGTCCATTTTAGTCCGAAATTGATCTAATCAATTTTGAATGATTCTAAATCATTTCTAAGATGAACTTAGCATGTTCAAAACATCAAAACACCAAAACAACCAAAATCCCCAAATTCTAACCATTTGGCCGAGAGCCTCACAAGGGTGCCATTTGGTGCACTTTGTCATTTCATGCTTCAAAACACATCAAGATGTAATCCAATGAACATGAAACTTTATATGCATCATATACACACACAAATACACAACATATGAAAAGCCCCAAATTTGGAATTGGTCATAACCCTAATTTTACAATTTCCACAAATTGGACAAATTAGACCAAATACATTAAATCAATTACTTCAATCATCATTCTTCCATCCAATCCAAGTCTCAACACAATGAAACAACTCAAGATCAAATCTAGGTCATTTAAGAGTGGGTCAATAACTCTAGATTAGCAACATGGTTTCCAAAACCTTAAAAGAATAGTTATAACTACAATAGTCACAAGCTTTCTTCATCATACATGCTCAACACTTTAAACAAAATTTCCATCATCAAAAACACAAGAAATAATGAAAATAATAACTTAAGAAAATCACAAGATGTTGCCTAGATCCTAAGGAACAATTTCCTTACTAATAGTAAGTTTGAAAAACTTACAAAATCCAAACTTTTCTTTGCTTTCTTCTTTTCTTCCTCACTTGCTTTCTTTGTTTTCTTTAATGGAGTTTCTTGTAAAGTGTATTAGGTTAAGTGTAAATGAAATGAAAAAACAATATATACTTGTTACCAAAAGGCCTTGGCCGAATTTCATCAAATGAAATACAAGTTATGTAATTTGATTTTCATTTCAAGTTTATTTAGTCAACTTGCATAAATATCTAAATACAACTTTATTAGATATTTAATTAAGTCAACAAAGGCAACTAATATCATTTACTTTAAATATCCTAATGTAAGATATTAATATTTTAATTAATTTAATCATTTAACAATTAAATAATCAATTAATTAATCAAATACAAATATATTAAATATATGTATAATATTTACATCAAATATTAAAAACATATATTCAATTAGGATATAAGTCAAATAACTCATTTTGACTATTAATTAATGTGTATTTAAATTAATCAAGTATTAAATGTAAATACACAATAATTAGGCAAATGACTATCTAGTTCATTTAGCATGTATTTTGCGTTTAACCTTTAAACGACTTTATAAATAATCAATATTATTTATTAATGTTGCTCTAGTGCTCTACGAGTATGTTTCATTATTGAGACTCTCTAGATTCAGGTATATCCGTCACGAAATCTAATTTCGTGTCCATAATCTATCCACCCGTAGATTATGACGATCACAGATAATCTCGTTGAATCATACAGGTCGAGGTCATGGAAAATGTATAATTCCTCCGTCACAGGTATCCGGATAAATCCCAGAGATACAGATGTAAACGTCAAATCTCTATGGGGATTATCCAGTCGACTATTCCATTAGCAATCTCTAAAAGAATATTTAGAACTAGCTTCTAAACTTTACCACGGGCCCATGGTTTTATCTGATTGCTAATCATATGGACTACCTATGCTCTGGTACACAGAACTGACGGATCCTATCTTGATACTCATAGGACACACTGAGGATCTGTCTACACCCAACGAACAGGCGGAGGTCTGATCTAAATAGATCGGTGACGTGACTTCCATCTAAGTGTAGAAGATGTCTCATGTGCCCACAATGGCATCTCAAGTCTAAGAATCACAAGTGCTACTCAACCCGAGAAGATTCTTATTGACGCTGGTGTACCATCCATTAAGAATCTTCGATGAGTCGTTCAATGTTTATCTGCTATAAACACATACACGTCTATACTAGTCTCCAAGACTTATGGTTCATTGAGAAACCATTGGAATCATATATTCCAGTATACGACATGTACCGGTCTCAACGGGTTTACTATACTGACCAAGTAGTGTAAACCTTGACCAGGAACTGTCTGAGAATGACAACGTCATGATACTACTCAATGTCCGTTGCGACGCTTTTGCAACTGTACCATGACTAATCATTCTAAGGTCATTACGTCTTTACCATTTAATAAGATAGATTATATTATAGAAACTGCATATATTATTCATAATAATAATGTTTTACATAAGTATTCAACAGAAATACAACCGGGAATTGGCGTTATGAGCACCAACCCCAACAACATCAACCCGCGGAGCCCACGCATCGGCGCACTGCCATGCCGCTGCCACCTGAATTCACGTGCCGTTGTCCTGAGTCCAATGATGGTGGTCACTCGCCCAATAGAGCTCGGTTTGCTCTGAATCCCTTAAAAATCATCGGAATTTTCAAGCTCTCCCTTCGTCGGAAAACGACCACCACCAGCGACACCACCACCACCACCAAAATGATCCTCACAACCTACTCTATCTTTTCCCCAGTCCACTCACCGGAAAACGCCATCACCGGTCGGATCTCTCTCTTATAGGTGCAAAAAGAGAAAAAATAAAAGAAATTGATGAGGCAACACATTTGGGAGAAAGAGAGGAAAATGAAGTTTTTATATAAGAGTTGAAAAATATCAGTCAAATCCCTATAATTTTGGTCAAATTAAATTTTGAATAAAATTTATGACAATTATTTGGTTACTGTGTTCTTACAAAGGACTGAACAAACAGTAAAACACAACACGATTGCTAAAATAAATAGAGGAAACAACACAACAAGAGTAATGAAAATAACACAGTCCGAAGATAACTACAGACATCGAACTAGTATTAGTCACGGCGGTGCAGCAACGAACCGGCGACATGAACGGTTCAGTAACGAAGGCAGTGCAGTATCGAACCAGCAACAAGTATAATCAGCGACACCAAACATAGAGAATTCCAAGGGTTGTTGATGCGGCAACAATCTCCTTAAAACAAATTTATCCCATACCGAATGGTGTAGTAGAACGCGAGACGTTTATTTCCCAGGATGCAACGGAAATAAATGAGAATGGGCACCAACAAAATCGTCTTCAACGAACCACGAAGTGTTCGAACTCTCTCAACAAAACAGTAAAGAAAAAACTAAGGGAAAACCGTTCTGTATATTTTTTTATATGTCATCAAAAATGAAAAACACTGCCACCTTTAAAAGAAAATGAACATGCCAATTAAATTGAGTTAGTGGGAGGCTTTTCATATGATGTAACCACCTAGTTAATTAATAGAATTAATTTAACTATTATGGAACTTCAAAAAGCTTGGAATAAATAAAGAGGCTTGCAAAAGGTGGCTGGGCCGGGCCCGCACAATTTGGTCCGACATTTGTGTACGCAAGACGCGCGGGTGCACACGAGTTAGGCCTCTTTGGATTTTGATTTGCACCCCCTGCACGCGCACGTAGAGAGAGCCTCTATCCTTATATCACCTACCCATCTATATATGAGCAATCATATATAAACACAATTTTCCTTTATTAGCTTTCCATGTGGGACAAACTTATTTCTCTTTATTTTCCAACACCAATTGGTGAATTTTGAGCAATAATTTCTCATTCACCCAAACACCATTTTAAGCATATAAATATACCATTCCGAACTACTCAAGGAGGAGTATCTGAATCACTCAAAGACTGTTGGGGTCAAATCAAAGAGGTGCAGCGGAAGGAGCACGGTTCGGGTGAAATCGTAGTTTAAAATTTTTAAACTTACGAATAAATTATTCAATATCAAATATTAATAATTTATTCATATTTCACCTAAACATATTTATTCGATATCAAATACCGATATAAATAATATAGAAACACCGCGAAACTTTTACGAAAACGTTTTTCCGCAAAATAGCATAAAACGCGTTTCTGGCCGAACCGACCAACCAAAGCTCATGGGGACTGCCCAGGTCAGCCCCTAAAACATTTGGACAATACGTAGGCTGCCCGAATAGTGACCAGTTCGCTGTTTGGGCTGCCGTTATCCGATAACGCCATTTTTCACCATTTTCGCGTATTTTCACTCCGAAATAATTTCCGATAAATATTTTTATTTGGAAATTAAAATAAATTAATTTATTCTAATTACTCAATAAATAAAAATTGAATTTTTATCAGAAAAATCAGATTTATCATTAATTCCAATAAGACCCCAAAGTTTTGTAATTTAATCATTTTAGTTTTAAATATGTCAATTATATATTTGATTGATTCCAAATCAATCCCAAAATAATTTTTACAATTTTGCAACAAAACCAGAAACTTTTTCAGATTTGCACAAACTGCCCAGTAATTTTCCAGAATTACGAAACAGCCCCTGAACTTTTCATTAATTGCAATTTGGCTCAATTTGTTCAAAACACATCAAGATCAAATCCAATCAATCCCAAATTTGACACACATCAAATATACATCAAATTATATCATATATATGAAAAGCCCCAAAATTTGAATGGGTTAAGAACCCTAATTCATAAATTAATCAAATTTCTCAATTTACATTAAATTGAATTAATTCAACACTTTAATCCATCAATTACCACACCAATCAAGTCTCACCATTATGAAATTACCCAAGAAAAATTCTAGTAATTATGAATGGCTAATTAACTCTAGAATGACAATTTTAATTTTCTAATTTATCTATTAAACTTAATTACACTAATAAGCTCTATAAATTAATTATACATTCTAATCACATCCTACAAGCTTCCAATAAATTTAATTACAAACTAAAGAGTAGAGAAATTAATCTTAGCAACACAATTGAAGATAAGATAAATAGAAACAATTTCTAACTTGAAGAAAATTGAGAATTACTTACAAAATTTCCAAAAATCCTTAAGTTTTTCTCTTTGATTTTCCTTCAAAACTCTCCGCTCACTTTGCAATTTTTTTGGTTTCTCAAACTCACGTGAATGACTTGTTGGGAAACTCATTTTGCTAACAAAACCATTTTGTTGTTTTAAAGCTTGCGTGAGTGAGTCTTTTACTCACTGGAAACTTATTAAAAAAAAAAAACCAAACAATTTTTGCCTTTCAATTTATGTAAATGCCTATTATCAAAACAAATAAAAATAACAATTATTTTAATTTGTTTAAATACCATTAGTCCACCTTTTCATTTACTTTAATAAAGCAAATAAATGTGTTCCAATGGCATTAAGCCATTTACAAACTTTAATAAAGCAAAATCATTACTTTAAGATATTTGAAATATTAATTAATTAATTATTTAATAATTAAATAATTAAATATAAATATCTAAAATATATGTATTATATTTACATTAAATATCTCAAATACATATATTAATGATATATGCCAAATATCACAATTTGATATTTAATTTATGTGTATTTAATAAAATCAAGTATTAAATACAAATACACATTAATTCGGAAATGACCGCTAGGTCCCGATTGCATGTATTTTTTCGTTTAACCATTAAACGAGTTATAAATAATCAATATTATTCATAACAGTTGCCCTAATGCTCTACGAGTATATTTCATTAGTGAGACTCTCTAGATTCAGACATATCCGTCACGAAATCTAATTTCGTGTCCATAATTCACCCACCCGTAAATTATGACGAACACAAATAAACTCGCTGAATCATACAGGTCGGGATCACTGCATACGTATAATCCCTCCATCACATGTATCCTGATTATTCCAGAGATATAGATGAAAACGTCAAATCTCTATAGAATAATCACGTCGACGTATCTATTAGCAATCTCTAAATAATATTCGAAACTCTCTTCCGAAGTATACTATGGCCATAGATTTAATAGATTGCTAATCACAAATGGACTACCTATGCTCTGTACACAGAACTGACGGATCCTTTCTTGATACACACAGGATATCATGAGAATGAGTCCACACCCAACGAACAGACGGAGGTCTGATCTAAGTAGATCGGTGACGTGGCTGCCATCTAAGTGTGGAGGATAACTCATATATCCACAGTGGTATCTCAAGTCAAAGAATCACTATGCTACTCAACTCGAGAAGATTCATATTGACGTTGGTGTACCATATATTAGGAAATCTTCGGTGAGTCGTTCAGTGTATATCAAATAAACACCTACACGTCTATACGAGTCTCCCAAGACTTATGGTTCATTGGGATAAACCATCGGACCAAGTCCGATATACGACATGTACTGGTCTCAACGGATTTTACTAACCGACCAGTGTCAGTAAATCTTGAACAGGAACTTAATTTAAGGATATACAACTTATAGTGACACTTCCCAATGTCAATTACAAACTATGTTGTAACTGCGCACTACGTTGTAAATCCTAGGGTCTTTGTCTAATATATATGCATATCACTAAACTAGATTTAGTTTCAATCTAATCAATCTAATCGAAATTAGATCGAATACGTATATAAAAGACAAAAGGTGCTTCCATTAAATTAGTAATATTATGGAAAAAGATATTGCTCGTATTCATGAATCGAACATAAATACGATCGGGATTGGCGCTCAGAGCACCAACCCCAACAAAGACAACCACTAACATGAAATGAACCATGCTTAAAATTGTATTTCAAAATGCTTACTAGTGAGCATTTTCCAACAATCCCCCACATGAATGAAATTGGCGAAAATACGTCAATTAAAATTATTTTATAGAAACATTTTATTTTGACCTTGAAGAGTTCAACGGTTCAACATCTACATAGGATAGGTAGGCCTCAACCTTTGAACCTTCCCTTGTGAAAATATATCTCCTTTACTAGCTGACAGTGGACACGATGTCATTGAACTGTACTGTCGTTCGTGTAAATGAAAACATATATCACACATATATTTTACCTAACATATCTGAGTTCTCATTATTATGTTCATTTTGGCCATGAACATCTACCTGGTTCTGCAAGAGTTTCTAAGAATTGAGCCCCGTACAATTCCCTTTGAAGCCGCCCCACTTCTCTCTCACATAGGTGATTTTTTTTATTTAAGAGTAGCTCATGTTACTCTGCTCGGATTCCCGACGCATAAGAATCATTAAAAGCCTTTGCTTAACCTATTTCCATACGAGCATCACTGTTTCATTTCACTATAGGAATGAACTAAATGGTAACCCCCTCCCCCCACAATGAACCAATTATGTCTTTTACGAGTAGGTTGTCCTATTGAACCTAGATCTTGGGATCTCCAGTCAACAAGGTTGGGTTTTCCTTCGTAATAAATATTTATCTAATGAGCTTTAGTCTCATTCCCCTCGATGATTTCACAACTAACTCTCTGTTTAACCCTTTGGTTAGTGGATCCACAATGTTATCATTTGACTTCACATAGTCAATCGAAATAACTCTAGTAGAGAGTAATTGTCTAACGATATTGTGTCTACGACGAATATATCTAGACTTACCATTATACATATTGTTATGTGCCCTTCCAATTACAGATTGACTATCGCAATGAATGCAAATTGCTGGCACTGACTTAGGCCAACTTGAAATATCCTATAGAAAATTTCGCAGCCATTCTGCTTCTTCAGCACACTTATCTAATGCAATGAATTCTGATTCCATTGTAGATCTGGCTATCACAGTCTGTTTGGAGGATTTCCATGATACAGCTGCACCTGCTAATGTAAACACATAGCCACTGGTAGACTTTGAGTCTTTCATATCAGATATCCAGTTTGCATCACTGTATCCTTCGATTACGGCTGGATATCTATGATAGTGCAGCCCATAATTACGAGTAAATCGTAGGTACCTAAGTATTCTTACTATTGCTTTCCAGTGAACAACCCATTGATTACTCGTATATCTGCTGAGCTTGTTTACTGTACCGACTATATCAGGCATTATACAACTCGATAAATAGATCAGACTCCCGATCACTCTAGAGTATACTACTTGAGATATACCCTATCCCCTATTCTTTGATAGATGTAGACTTACATCTAAATGAGTTCTAGCCACAGTAGAATCATCATTGTTGAATTTACCAAGAATTTTATCCACATAGTGCGACTGATCAAGAATAAGTCCATCTGAACTTCTCGAGATTTTTATTCCCAGAATGACATCTTCTAGACCTATGTCTTTCATGTCAAACTTAGATTTCAGCATATTCTTGGTGGATTTCACCATTTTAACATCACTCCCGATAATTAATATGTCATCAACGTAGAGACATAAAATGACATAGCCAACTTCTGTCTCTCTGACATAAATACATTTATCACATTTATTGCTTTTGAAACCATTTGCCAACATGGCGTTGTCAAACTTTTTATGCCACTGTTTCGGAGCTTGTTTCAATCCATACAAGGATTTTACTAACTTGCAGACTTTCTTTTCTTGTCCTGGAGCTATAAAGCCTTCAGGTTGTTCCATGTAGATTTCTTCATCTAAATCTACATTTAGAAATGTTGTTTTCACATACATCTGATGTACTTCAAGATTGCACAAAGCTGCAATCACTAGTATAATCCTTATGGAATTTATTCTCGTTACAGGAGAGTAATTGTAAAAGTAATCAAGACCTTCACGTTGTCTGTAGCCTTTAATTACAAGTCTTGCTTTGTACTTGTCAATTGATCCATCTTCCTTCATTTTCTTTTTTAAAATCCATTTAGACCCTAAAGGTTTACACCTGGAGGAAGGTCCACTAACTCCCAGGTGTGATTTTGTAAGATGGATTTAATTTCACTATTGATGGAATCTTTCCACAAAGCACCATCAGCTGACCTTACAACTTCTTTATAGCTTTGAGGATAATTTTCTAGCAAAAATGTCAGAAAATCTGGACCAAATGATTTTTCCATTCTAGCTCTTTTGCTACGTCTTGGTTCAAGTTCAACATCTTGTTGATCCTCTGGAACATTTATGTGTTCTTGGTCCTTACTATCTTCAATGATAGCCTCATGTGCCCGTTTGTGCACATTTGAATTCGAATTAGTTTTACAAGGAAAAATGTATTCGAAAAATGATGCATTCCTCGACTCCATTATCGTATTTTTGTGAATATCTGGTATATTAGACTCATGCACAAGAAATCGATAAGCATTACTGTTATGTGCATATCCTATGAAAATACAATCAATAGTTTTTGGTCATATCTTCACTTTCTTAGGTGGAGAAATGACCACTTTGGCAAGACACCCTCACACTCGTAGAAATTTATAGGAAGGTACTTTTCATTTCCACATTTCATAAGGAGTTTTCCCTGATTCTTTCCGTGATACCTTATTTAAAAGGTAATTAGCTGATAAAACAACTTATCCCCACATATTCTGAGGTAATCCAGAGCTGATTAACATAACATTCATCATTTCTTTCAAGGTATGATTATTCCGTTCTGTAATCTCATTGGATTGAGGTAAATAAGGAGATGTGGTTTGATGTATGATTCCATTTTTCTCACAAAGTGATTCAAAAGGAAAAACATACTTACCACAACGATCACTTCTTAACTACTTAATTTTTTTTATTCAGTTGGTTCTCAACTTCATTCTGATAGAGAATAAATTTCTCTATAGCTTCGTCCTTGCTTTTCATCAAATACACATAGCAAAATCTTGTGCAATCATCAATAAAGGTAATAAAATAATTATTTCCGCCTCTTGTTTGTATTGAATTAAAATCACATACATCGGTATGAATTAGATCAAGTGGCTCAGAGTTTCTTTCAATACTATGAAATGATGATCTAGTTAGTTTTGCCTCAACACAAGTTTCACACTTATGTATATTATCAATTTTAAAAATGGGAATGTGATTCATGTTAATTAATTTCCGCAATGAATTAAAATTAACATGTCCTAATCTACCATGCCATAGATCAGAGTACTTAACAATATAAGTAGAAGAGCTAACTTTATTGATATTATTGGGTTTAACAACCATTACATTGAACTTAAAGAGCCCATCAATTACACACATTTTTCCCACATACATGCCATTTTTGGTCAAAACTACTTTATCAGACTCGAACACCATTCGGAATCCGTGCTTGTTCAGAAGTGATCCAGACACAAGATTCTTCCATATTTCTGGTACATACAGAATGTTTTTTAAATGCATCTCTTTCCCAGAGGTCATCTTCAGAATCACCTTGCTTTGACCTTCAATCTCAGATGTTGCTGAATTTCCCATGTATATTTTTCCCCATTATCAGAAGGCTCAAATGAAGAGAACATACTCTTATCTGAGCACACATGTCGAGTGGAACCAGTGTCAATCCACCACTCTTTTGGGTTAGAACCCACCAGATTCACCTCAGAAACTACAGCAGAAAGGTTAATGTCTGAAACATATTGAGTCATGTTTTCCATCACATTAGCCTCTTTGTTCTTTTTCCTCTTCGGCAGTCTGCACTCAGAAGACTTGTGACCCATTTTGTCACAATTGAAGCATCTTCCTTGAAATTTGGATTTCTTGGAAATTCCTCCTTTAGGGCCCATCTTTGACCCTTTGTTCTTGAGGTTCTTGTTCTTATGGCCATGTTCAATTCTAAGCTTAAGAACTAAGTCTAAGCTTAAGAACAAAGTCTTCAATGTTCATTTCTTTTCGCTTATGCTTTAAATAATTCTTGAAATCTTTCCAACCAGGTGGTAGTTTTTCAATTATCGAGGCTACTTGGAAGGTTTCACTTAAAATCATCATCTCAGCATGAATTTCTGCTAGAATAATATGCAATTATTGTACTTGACTTAACACAGTTTTGGAGTCAACCATCTTAAAATTAATGGAACGGCCTACGATAAATTTCTTAGTATCGGCGTCATCAGTTTTATATTTTCGATCTAATGATTCCCAAAGCCCCTTAGCTATTTTCATTTCGGCATACACACTGTATAAGGAATCACTCAGCCCATTCAGCACATAATTCCTACATAGGAATTCAGAATGTTTCCAAGCATTGATGACACTAATCACTTGAATATCATTCTCACATTCTTTGGGTACAAGAGCATCTTCCTTTAGGAACATTGCTAGGTTTAACGTGGTCAAGTAAAAAAACATTTTCTGTTGCCACCTTTTGAAATTCTGTCCAATGAATTTTTCAGGTTTTTCTGCAGCATGATTGACATGGCTCACATATCCAACATGTTGTCTAGCCATAGAAGTAGCAACACTTTGGCCAGCCACAGAGGCTGCCACATTAAGCCCAGAGACTGGAACATTTTGGCCAGCCGAAGAGGCTGCCATGTTCGGATCAACTGTGTTTCGACTGTTTTCCATATCCACAGATCAAATTTGTTTTAAGACTATTACAATTATTTGGTTACTGTGTTCTTACAAAGGACTATGAACAAACAGTAAAACACAACACGATTGCTACAATAAATAGAGGAAACAACACAACAAGAGTAATGAAAATAACACAGTCCCAGGACAACTGCAGACAGCGAACTAGTATTAGTCACGGCGGTGCAGCAACGAACCAGCGACATGAACAGTTCAGTAACGAAGGCAGTGCAGTATCGAACCAGCAACAAGTATAGTCAGCGGCACCAAACAGAGAGAATTCTGAGGCTTGTTGATGCGGCAACAATCTCCTTAAAATAAATTCGTCCCCTACCGAATGGTGCAGTAGAACGCGAGACGTTTATTTCCCAGGATGCAACGGAAATAAACGAGAATGGGCACCACCAAAATCGTCTTCAACGAACCACGAAGTGTTCGAACTCTCTCAACAAAACAGTAAAGAAAACTAAGGGAAAATTGTTCTGTATATTTTTTATATGTCATCAAAAACGAAAAACACTGCCACTTTTAAAAGAAAATGAACATGCCAATTAAATTGAGTTAGTGGGAGGCTTTTCATATGATGTAACCACCCAGTTAATTAATATAATTAATTTAACTGTTATGGAACTTCAAAAAGCTTGGAAAAAATAAAGAGGCTTGCAAAAGGTGGCTGGGCGGGCCCTCAGGCCTGTTTGGATTTTGATTTGCACCCCTGCGTGCACACGTAGAGAGAGCCTCTATCCTTATATCACTTACCCATCTACATATGAGCAATCATATATAAACACAATTTTCCTTTATTAGCTTTCCCATGTGGGACAAGCTTATTTCTCTTTATTTTCCAACACCAATGGGTGAATTTTGAGCAACAATTTCTCATTCACCCAAGCACAATTTCAAGTATATGAATATATCATTCCGAACTACTCACAGAGAAGTATCCGAATCACTCAAAGACAACCACTAACACGAAGTAGACCATGCTTAAAATTGTATCTCAAAATGCTTACTAGTGAGTATTTTCCAACACCACCTGGAGGGTTGACACCAAACTGGTAAGTTGTCTATGCTGATGATGCAATACTGTTAACTGACATTTGATTGTAAGGTTGAGGGGAATAAGTGGGAGAGAGGGTTACATCTCTCATTCTTATAGCTGTAGCACCCCGAAGAATCTCCTAAATTTATCTATCTCATACTTCACTTGGGAAAATCAGTAGCATGTCAAGGGCAGTGAGACCGCTTTGGTTTGTGGCATTTATTTCCAACCTCACTGAGGCATTTGCTTCATGGCCAAGTAACACTTCTGACTTCTTGTTCAAATTTTTACTAAAATTTACTTGGTAAGTTATCAGATGCTTGACACATTAATGTTTTTTCGAGTATTTATCTTCCTATTCAAGTGATGTTCCTAGCCTAAAAACCAACTTATGCATAGCTACCAAACTGCAAGTAGACAGTCTCCCACTGATATTTGTGATTACATTAGATTTTAGTTGATATAATTATGATATTGGCTAATGGATAAGCAGAATGATGTGTAAAATTGTAAACCAGGAAATGAAGAAGGTGTTTGTTTCTTGAGAAAATAGAAGAAACACACTGAGAAAGTTCAGAGAGAAAATCAATAGATTCTGAATACTTTTTGTATTAATAAAATCATGAGTACAATCACTTTTTATATTACCTATTGGTCACGTGCTTAGCATACGGATACAACAAACAAACAGACAGACAGACAACTGACTCTTAACAGCCCCCTTCAAGCTCAACTTCTTGGAATAATGTTGAGCTTGGACCTTAAGTAAGCAAATTGATCAAAAACTAAGGGTTTTGTCAAGATATTTGCATATTGGTCATGACTGGGAACATGCTGAATCTGCAACTCATTCTTTGCTATGTGATCTCTGATAAAATGAAGATCTAATTCAATGTGTTTAGTTCGTGAGTGATACTTGGGGTTGCTAGCAAGGGCCTCAGCACTCTTGTTGTCACATTTCAGAACTGGTGTTGATTTGAGGGGGACTTTGAGCTCCTGTAACAGGTATCCAATCCACAAGACCTCAGATGCTGCCAGAGCAAGTGCTCGATATTCTGACTCTGCTGTGGAACGAGAGACAATATGTTGCTTCTTTGATGACCAGGACACAAGATTGTTGCCTAGATACACACAATACCCCCCACAGATCTCTTGTCATCCAAATCAGCCCCCCAGTCTGTATCAGAGTATGCTGTTAAATCAAGAGACCCTTGACTGTAAAACTGAAGGCCATAGCCTGCTGTGCTTTGCAGGTACCTTAGAACACGCTTGCAAGCTTGCCAATGTAGAGCTGAGGGAGAAGATAAAAATTGACTGAGCTTATTGACAGTAAAGGCAATATCAGGCCTAGTGAGTACTACATACTGAAGAGATCCAATTATGCTTCTGTAGAGAGTAGGATTGTCAAACATTTTCCCTTTATCCTTCACAAGCTTCTCAGTTGTGCTAATAGGTGTTGGACACCCTTTACTATCAAGCATATGAGCCTTAGAAAGAATATCACCAATATATTTGGTTTGAGATAAGTGCAAACCATCAACCGAAGGTGTAACCTCCAGTCCAAGAAAATAATTGAACTCTCATAGATCCTTCAAGGCATAGACTGTGTTGAGCTTAGAAATAAGGGCTTCAACAAGAGTGGAACTTGAGCCCGTTATCAATATGTCATCAACATAGATCAATATTATCACAATATGATCATCCAAATGCTGAATAAACAGAGATGAATCAGATTTAGCAGCAAGAAAACTCCAATTAGCTAGTGAGCTTTTCAGATTGTTATACCAGGCCCTTGGAGCTTGCTTAAGACCATACAAGGCCTTATTTAATTTGCACACATATGAAGGATGTTGTTGATCTAAGAACCCTTCAGGTTGATGCATATATACATCCACTGTAACCACTATTAAGGAATACATTATTAATGTCTAGCTGTCTAATCTGCCAGTGTTTCATTACAGCCAAGCTCAGGATAATTCTCACTGTACATGGCTTAACTACTGGGCTGAATGTCTCAAAAAAATCCACTCCAAATGTTTGATGAAAGCCTTTTGCAACAAGTCTTGCTTTTATATTTAGAGATACTGCCATCAGGATTTCGTTTTATCCTGAACACCCATTTATTGCCTACGACCTTAGGAGCAACTTCAGGGGGTACTAAAGTCCACGTGTGGTTTTTATTTAAGGCATCCATTTCTTCCTTCATGGCTGGGAACCAGTTACTACTGGCTAGAGCACTTGTTATACTCACTGATTCTGTATCTTGAACTGAAGCTAGATATGTTTTAGGTTTAAAGATGCCCAATTTAGATCTTGTGATCATAGGATGTTGATTTTGATGTAAGGGTGTGCTGATCTCAGTGGAAGAAGCAGTACTACTAGAGGCATTTTGATCAAGGGAAACTGGTGGTGGTGAATTAGTGCAGACACCTTGGTCTGGTTGAGGATCAACTGCTGAAGTTTGTGTGCTGCTACTGTCAATGATGTGGGAAAGATCTCTGGGATATTGAAGAATGATTTGTGAAGGAGGAACAAAATGATCAGGAGTGATGGAATCAGATGAAGAGGAAAACAAAAGGGGATAAGGAAACTCATTTTCATTGAATTGAACATGTCTAGCAACATAAATTTTTCCATCAGGAGCCAAGCATTTGCACCCTTTATGAATAGGACTAAAACCAATCAAGATACATTTTTTAGAGTGAAAATCCAACTTGTGTTGATTATAGGGCCTTAAAAGAGGGAAACAAGAACAACTAAAGACTCTAACAAACTGATAATCAGGTAATTGACCATGAAGTTTCTGAAAAGGTGATTGGTTCTTAAGAACTGTACTGGGTAATCTATTGATAAGATAGGCTGTTGTATGGAATGACTCCCACTAGAATTGTAAGGGAATTTGGGCTTGAGCAAGTAAGGTTAACCCTGTTTCCACAATGTGTCTATGTTTTCTTTCTACAACTCCATTTTGATGATGGGTGTGAGGGCAAGTGAATCTAGCTCTTATCCCTTCTGACTCAAGAAATGGTTTAAAGGCTTTAAATTCTCCTCACATATCAGTTTGAAGGGCTTTAATGGAGAAGTGGAATTGGTGGAACTGTTTTTCAACCAAGGTTTTGAAACTCTTAAAGGTTTGTAAGGCTTCAGATTTGAATCTAAGGGGAAAAATCCAGACATATCTTGTATAGTCATCTACAAATGAGATGTAATACCTATATCCATCAGTTGAAGGAAGAAAGGCAGGGCCCCATAAGTCAGCATGAACAAGTTCTAAAGGTTGTTTGGTAGAGATTTCAGTGATGGAAAAATGCAACTGGTGCATTTTTCCAATTTGACAAGCATCACAAAACTGAAAAGGAATATTTGATTTATAAGAGATGAGAGGTTGAGATGCCAACAAGATTTTTAAAGCATATCGATGTGGATGTCCAAATCTGTTATGTAACAAATTTAGAGAAGCAAGATTTGCAGTATTTACAGAAGCTTCTATATGAGAGTTTGCTGAGGAATTTTTGACAGATACATCAGCTTTATTTGAAGCAAGAATTGAAAACATTGATTTAGGTTTATGAACTGGAATCATGAATTGATCATCATTAGACAGCAGCTTGTATAATCCTCCAACAGCAATACCTTTAGCCAGAAGTGTCCCCTGCACATTGTCCTTAACATAACAAGCATTTGAGTCAAATTCAATTTATGCATTGTTATCAATACGAAGTTTGGATATACTCAGGAGTTTTCTAGTGATTCTAGGTACACACAGTACATTAGACAAGTAAAGTTGATACCCATAAGTGGAATTGAAATCTATGGTCCCAGTATAAGTTATATGTATACCTTGTCCATTGCCTACCAACAATTGCTGGTTACCTGAGTATTCCCTGGATTCAGTCAGACTCTGCATGTCATTTGTGATATGGTGTGTTGCTCCACTATCAAGGAACCAGCCTTGATCAGCAATATCCTCTTGTGTTGCCATAAATGCTGCCCTTGGTCCTTGATCATTGCATCCTGAAAACTGACCACCTTGACCATTGTATCCATAAACACCAAAGTTTCTATATCCTCCATGATTACCAAAGCCAGAAAAATCCTTATTGAATCTGTTTCTACACTCTATTGCTGAGTGATTAGGCCTGAAGCAGATTTGACAGACAACATTATGTCCTCTAACATTGCCTCTTGAAAAACCACCTCTATTGTAACCAAAATTTCCAGGATCTCCATTGGCATCTCCTCCTGGATTACCATTTCCACTATAACCACCTCTGAGACCTCCTCTAAAACCACCTCTGGTATTATAACCATTATACCAATTTCCTCTACCATGAAAGTGTCCTCTATCTCCATTATTGTTATTGCCTCTACCATAGTTTCCTTGATTCCAATTAGCTCTACCATTCCAATTATTTACATTTTTTCCAGAACTGGTCTGAGCCATGTTAGCAGTAAAATTCTGCTTTGTTTATTTGTTATCATCAACATGATTTCTTTCTAGCCTAGCTTCATGGTTCAACAGCATAACATAAGCTTCATTGACATTTATATTATACAGATTTGCTTCTATATGCACCACTACTGGATCATACTGTTGACCTAAGCCGGTGATCAAATGTGTTTTAAAGTCCAAATTACTAACTGGACTTCCAGCCAAGGCCAATTCATCAACAATTGCCTTTAACTTTGTGAAGTACTGTGACATTGTTAGATAACCTTTACGAAGATTGCTCAATTGAGTTTTGAGATGTACCTTATTGGCCATGGATTCCGAGCCAAATTATTCTTCAAGATTTGTCCAAAGATCATGAGATGATGAAGCACTTGCAACAAGGCTCAGAATCTCAACAGTGATGGAGGACAGAAGCCAGCTTAGCAGAAGCTGATCTTGACGATGCCAGATCTCGTACTCAGGGTTTGTTCTTGGTTCAGGTGTCCGATCTACCATACGATCTGTTGATTCTGGTCGAATAAACTGATTGGGACAAGATCTTGTTCCATTGAGAAGATCTTCAACTCTATTACCTCGTACTGAAGAAAGAACTTGTGATTTCCAAATCCTCCAGTTAGATCGATCCAATTTTACAGGTGATGTGAATGTAAACATAAGAGATGATGTATTAATGTTTGAAGAAGCCATGATTAAGCTTTTAAAGCTCTGATACCATGTAAAATTGTAAACCAGGAAATGAAGAAGGTGTTTGTTTCTTGAGAAAATAGAAGAAACACACTGAGAAAGTTCAGAGAGAAAATCAATAGATTATGAATACATTTTGTATTAATAAAATCATGAGTACAATCACCTTTTATATTACCTACTGGTCACGTGCTTAGTATACTGATACAACAAACAAACAGACAGACAACTGACTCTTAACATGATGCTACTGAACATGAGATTGGAAGTAGATTTTCCATTATTGTAGAGGGATATAATCCAAGGTTGAAACAGGAAGGCAAGGATTGCAGAAGAGTTCGTAAGTGCTAATTGGGTCATGGAGCTAAGTCTGGGAACCACTCAAGTGTGCAGTTGGCTTTACATTAAATCATTACAAGTATAATTTTAAAGCAGTGTAAAAACCATAAAACCATATTACAAAATAGGAATCAACAAATGCTCCATTGAAATGATCTGAAAGAACTAATAGCCAATACAGACCCGAGAATAGGAATTATTAAAAGCTTCATGAAATGTGAGATTTAACTTGCCTGATGTTGTTTCTTCCAGACTGTTAGGTAAAACATTGTATTGCCTTGCTCATCCTTCATATTCAATAAATTTTATTTCCTCACATCTCTAATCTAATTCACCAGAACTCTAACTGCTTCAAACTGGTTGTTCTTTACAGCCAAGTGTAAAACACTCTCTTTGAACAGTTATATTTTCGGCACATTCTCCAAAAGGAGAGAACATTGCACTTACTATATCAACTCTCTTTTTGATAGCTTCATAATAAAGAGAAGTTTTTTTTCTCTGGTCTTTGTAGATGATAAATTTTCTGGTCAACTTTTATAATTTGCCTTACAACATCTATTTGTCGTGCATATGACTAAAAACACCTTCATTCAATTCCTTGGCAAGATATGGCTTCAGCCTTCTGATTTCCTTTGCAAAATTAATGTGCTCACATGAAGAAGATATTGTTGGAGTTGGTATTTGGCGTGCCAATTTCTCATGTATTTTCCTGTAAATACGTGTATGAATAATATTTTATTATGAATGAAATATATATTTTCGTCAATATATTTTCTTTTAAATGGTAAAGACGTACAAGACCTAGGAATGATTAAGTTATAATATAATTATAAAAACGTCGCAATTAAAATTGAGAAATGTTATAACAATATCATTCTTGAATTATTCTTGGTCAAAGTTTACATTCTTGGTCTGTAAGTAGACCCGGGAGACTCGTACATATTGTATATCAGAATAATGGATTCCGGAGCTTTATCTCAGTGAGCCACGAGTCTGGGGAAACTCGTATAGACATATGAGTGTTCATAGCGGATGAACACTGAACGACTCACGAAAGATTCCTAATAGATGGTACGTTTGCGTCAATATGGATCTTATCAAGTTGAGTATCATAATGGTCCTTTGATTTTAGATATCCCGTTGGATATATGAGTTATTCTCTATACTTTGATGGCAGACATGTCTTCGACCTTTTTAGGTTAGACTTCCGCCAGTTCATTGGGTGTGGACTGATGCTCATGATATCCGGTGATTTAACGAGAGAGGATTCATCAATCCTGCGTACAAGATTTAAGTGTCCATTTCATGAGATTGCGATTTATCAATCCATGGCCATGGTATACTCGGAAATGAGTTCTGAGTGTTATTGAGAAACCACGAATCTATACGTTGATGAGATTATAACTTATGATATTTGACAATTATTGAAAGGGGTTTTAGGGCGGAAATCCGGTAACGCAGCGGAACAATGGAAAATCAAAATTTTCCGATTTCAAAATTTTTTCTCGAATTAATTAAATAAACTTATTTATTTAATTACCCAATTATCAAATTCTGAAATATTACACAAGAAATCAAATTTTTGTGTAATTACCAAATTTCCCCAAAACTTTGCATTTTGTTCATTTTAGTCCTAAATTATCCGAAACAATTTTGGATGATTCTAAATCATTACTAATATGAATCTAACATGTCTTACACATTTAAATTCAAATTGCAACAAAAATTCCCAAAATTTCATGCCTTGGCCGAGAGCCTCCTTTGGTGGCATCATTTTTGACTTTACATGTTCAAAACACATCAAGATGATATCCAATCAACATAAGATTTTATATGTATCATATAAACATCCAAATACACAACATAAATGAAAAGCCTCGAATTTTGAAGTGGTCTTAAACCCTAATTTTTCAATTTAATCAAATTGGACAAATTAGACCAAATTGGTAAATCCAACACTTCAATCAAGTTTCTTCCATTTCAATCAAGCCTCACCACAATGAAACAACTATAGAACAAATCTAGGTCATTTAAGAGTGGGTCAATAACTCTATATTGACAACAAGTTTCTCAAAACATCAAAAGAAAGCTTACTAGCTCATTAGTAACATTCTATGATCTTTATACATGCATAACCCTATTATCAAACTTCCATCCACCAAAAACACAAAGAATAAAGAATATAAAAACATAAGAAACTCATAGCATGAAGCCTAAATCTCAAGGAATATTTTCCTCTCTAATAGCAAGTTGGAAAAACTTACTAAAATCCAAGCTTTTCCTTGTTTTCTTTTTCTTTCTTCAAGCTTCTTCTTTTTTTCTTTAATGGAGTATTTTTTTATAAGTGTTAAAGGTTAATGAAACCCTAAAATGAAACAAACAATATATACTCACAATTCTTGCACATGGCCGAAAATTGTAGTAAGTAATATCTAGATATTTTGTTTTTCATTTCATTTAATATTTGCTTTATTAACTTGTTACTTTAATCATTAAACCATTTAATGTAATAAAGCAAGTCAAAAATTGCAATTTAGTCATTAAAAATAAATATCATAACTTTAAAATATTTATACTTTAATTAATTTAATCATTTAACAATTAAATAAATAAATAATTAATTAAATACAAATATATTAAATATATGTATTATATTTACATTAAATATCAAATACATATATATTTATGATAAAAGTCAAATATCTCAATTTGACATTTAATTAATGTGTATTTGATAAAATCTATCATTAAATGCAAATACAAAAAAAATAAGAAATGACTATCGGGTCTCTACACATGTACTTTGCGTTTAACCTTTAAACGACTTTATAAATAATCAATATTATTTATAAATATTTCCCTAGTGCTCTACGAGTATATTTCATTAGTGAGACTCTATAGATTCAGGCATATCCGTCACGAAATCCAATTTCATGTCCATAATTTATCCACCCGTAAATTATGACGACCACAGATAAACTCGCTGAATTATGCAGGTCGAGGTCATGGCAAATGTATAATTCCTCCATCATAGGTATCCGGATATATCCCAGAGATATAGATGTAAACGTCAAATCTCTATAGGGATTATCCCGTCGACGTTTCTATTAACAATCTCATAAATAACATTTAGAACTGACTTCTAAAATGTACCACGGGCCCATGGTTTTTATCTGATTGCTAATCATATATGGACTACCTATGCTCTGTACACAGAACTGACGGATCCTATCTTAATATACACAGGACACCCTGAGGATCTATCTACACCCAATGAACAGACGGAGGTATGATCTTAATAGATCGGTGACGTGACTGGCATCTAAGTGTAGAAGATGTCTCATGTGCCCACAGTGGTATCTCAAGTCTAAGAATCATAAATGCTACTCAACCCGATAAGATTCTTATTGACGTTGGTGTACCATCCATTAAGAATCTTCGGTGAGTCGTTCAATATTTATCCGCTATAAACACCTACACGTCTATACTAGTCTCCAAGACTTATGGTTCATTGAGAAACCATTGGAATCATATATTCCTGTATACGACATGTACCTGTCTCGACATGTTTACTTTACTGACCAAGTAGTGTAAACCTTGACCAGGAACTGTCTGAGAATGACAACGTCATGACACAACTCAATGTCAGTTGTGACGCTTTTGCAACAACATCATGACTAGTCATTCTAAGGTCATTATATCTTTACCTTATTAAAGATACATTATATTATAGAAACTGCATATATTATTCATAATAATAACGTTTTACAGTAGTATTCATAAAGAAATACAACCGGGAATTGGCGCTCTAAGCATCAACCCCAACAATTATAACTATGTCTATGGTATTTATCCAGACACCTATAATGGAAGGATTATATGTATGCGAAGATCTCAACTTGTATGGTTCAATGAGAATATCTGTGGTCGTTATAATTTACGAGTGGATGAATTATAGATACGGAATTGGATTCCGTGAGAGAGTTTCACATAATTGAAAAATACTCGTAGAGTACTAGGGCAACTTATGACGAATAATATTGATTATTCGGAAATCATTTAATGGTTAAACAAAAATTACACATGCGGTTTATGGTAATTTCTAAATTAATGTGTATATGTATCAGATGCATAATTTTGATTAGATGCATATTAATTAATTATCAAATGAATTTAGATCACATGTAAACCATGAATGTATTTTATCATTTAGTGTAAATGTAGAAATACATTATATAATTAATTAAATGAATTAATTGATTAAAAGGTTAATTAATTAATTAATTAATTGAATATATTTTGAATATATAAGTATATGTCATTTATGACATATGTTATATATTTTAAATGGTGACATGTGACTTTGTTTAATATTAGTGGGATTAGATATTTTTTGTTTTTGAAATTTTTTTGAAAATAAAAAAATATTTTTTCTCTCTCTTTTTGGCCAAAAATTCGGCCACCACATGTATATAAGTAGGGTTGTTCATTTTCTTCTTCATATAAACAAAAAGCCTAAATAGTAAACCCTTGGAAAGAGAAAAGATTGGTGGAATCAAAATCAAAGGTTTTTGCTTAAGGATTTTGGAAATTAAGGTAACTTTCTTAATCCTTTAAAAGGAAATTGTTTCCCTTACTTTATTAGAAAACATGAGATGTATCTTTGATTTTTTTTTTCTCTTAGATATGAGTTTTACTTGTTGGAAGTTTGTTGAGAAGAAAGTATGCATGTGTGATGAATCTTTAAGCTTAATAAGTGTTATTAAAGTTTATTTTTGTCAAAGAATTGCTAGTTGCCATTCTAGAATTTTTATGCCACTTTATAGAAACCTAGAATTGTTCTTGTGTATTTTTGATTGTGGTGAGACACTTGGAATGTTAGAAAGTTTAGATTAAAGTTAGATTGAAATTCAATTTTAGTGTTATTTGATTAATTTAATTAATTAAATTTTTAGGGTTTATGCCTAATACTAAAATTAGAGCTTTTCATTTTATGGATGTATTTGAATATATCAAAAGTATACTAATCATTTTGATAGTGTTTTGGAAACACTTAAATATGTAATTAGTACTTTTGGACTAAAATGAGAAAAATATAAAAGTTTGCACATATTGGTAATTTCGGCCAAAGGGGTATTTTAGACATTTCCAAAATTGGTTTTGTGATTCAATATTAAAATAAAAAGTTTATTTTAAAAGTCTAAAGAAAAATTTTTGAAATTGAAAATTTTGATTTTTTACGTTCCGTTGCGATACCCGGTAAAATCGTAAATACGCTAACAAATATATGTAAGGGATTTCCTGCAGACACAAGTGTAGAGGTATGGACTGTGGAGTATTAAATGATTTTCACCTAAAAGTTATTACAAGTTTTGAACATGTTCTGTTAGAACTGCTGCAAAGGCCTTCTTCTATCCATTCTGGTGGAAAATCCCAAGTTTTTTTTCCTCTTACAATGTAAGGCATACAAGAGTTGTCTTTAGGGGAAAATTAGAATATGAAAGGTGACATAAGTTCAAAGATTGATTTTAAGTCTTTCTAAGACAATTTTACTTGTGAATCAAGAAAATTTTAAGTTTTTGCATTTTCCCCTTCCTCAAATTGAAGTATACATATCTGTATATGTAAGAATCAAGTTTTTGACACATTTCTAATTTGATATTGGGAATACTAGAAATCTATTGGAAAGTCTGCTTGTTTCAAAACTAGATGTGGTTGAGGTGTTAATCTACATAGTGTTTATTTATGATTTTTCATATTTACACCGACGCATCGAGGGTCGAGCAAAACCTTGAGTTTGGTGGACCGCACTTTATCCAGTGTTTGTATATATTTGGCACAAAAGTTCAAACTTGAGTTTAGTGGACCGAAATCCCATAGACTAAAATTCATATTTGGTGTAAAGATACCTCTTAATTAGCAAACCTTCATGTCTCTATATATATATATATATCCATATGTTGTTTGTTACGAAACAATTCTTCTTTTTTTCTTTGCATCATCAGAATGAACAAATGAATATTTTTGTGGTCGGTTTGATTCACTCATAAAATCAGATCAACAAACTTCATTGTCTACTGAGAGAGATTTCCTACATATTGAAAAATCCAATATGCATTTAGTATCTTCATGTATTTGTAAGAAATATTTAACAAAAATATTAAATGTCTAACCACCATATTAATTGCATTTGTTGACTTGTGAGCCTAATTTTGGGTATAAATACAGAGTTTATTTGTAAGCTCATTTCATCCCAACAAAGAGTAAAAGCTCCAAGGTAAGAGAGCTTTGTAAAGAGTGTAATTTGTGAGGTTTTTTTTTAGAGTTTTAAATCTCTTGTATTTTTTTGAAGTAATAGAAAGTAAGTTTTCCTTCATAAACACTCTTCAGTGGCCGGAGAATC
This sequence comes from Zanthoxylum bungeanum, assembly GCA_019454045.1. Classification (NCBI taxonomy): domain Eukaryota; kingdom Viridiplantae; phylum Streptophyta; class Magnoliopsida; order Sapindales; family Rutaceae; genus Zanthoxylum; species Zanthoxylum bungeanum. The sequence continues at coordinate 3,202 of SKCR01053034.1, read as the reverse complement.
AGAACAAGTGGTATCGAGAGCTTTGGTTATGCATTGGGGTCGTAAAACCGAAGAACGAAACTTGGTTCAGAAAATTCGAGTTTCTGGAAAGTTATCAAAAATCATTTTTTAGCATACCAACAGCTTATTCACGTAGAGACGAGCACAATGATATTTTCTGGGGATCAAATGGAGGCCAGATCAGCCCGCACGTGCTACACAGAGACTTCCCCACGCGTCGTCATGCGAACCACGCACTGCACGCGCTCTAGAGGTTGAAGATGACACACGTGCCAGCCACATCAGCGACATGTCAGCTGTTCCGGAACAGTCATCAGCCACGTTAGTGATACGTCAATAGTTTCAGAATAGTTAGCTAACACGTAAGTGACACATCATCAGATATGGTACAGTCAACTGCCACATCGGTATTTCCGATACAGTAATCAATCACATCAGTATTTCCGGTATAATCACTTGCCACATCAGCTTATCCGGTACATTCAATAGCCACATCAACATTCCGATATAGTTAGCAGCCATGTTATCTTCCACGTGTCAGTAATGTCAGCATACATGGTAACTTTCATTGAGCCTATGAAATCTGTGAAATTTATAATTTAGCCCCAAAAGATTTAGAAATTTATGAATTGGCTTCTGGCTCGAATTTGGACCAACGAATAGTCAAATCCACCATTTTTACCATTCTGAACGCAATAATGACCTTCGATTTATAAAAACCAGCCTCGATTTTGTCATATATAATTTTAAAATTTTAAACTTAAAATAAAAATGGAAGATTCATCTTCTAGTGCGATGATCAAGCTGACAAAAATCAATTACTCTCTCTGGATGACTCAGATGATAGATTATTTGCACTGTAAAGATTTGTTTAATATAATCAAGGGAAGAGAGTGAGCCCAGATTCTGTCAAAGATAATGATTGGAATAAACTCAACAATAGAACTTTTGGTCAGATTAGGCAGTGGATCAGCCACAATGTCTTCCACCACGTAGCAAATGATACAGATGCTTACGAAATATGGATAAAGTTGGAAGGCATATACCAAGCCAAGAAAACTCAGAATAAAGCCTTAATAATGAGGTGTTTGGTGAACTTGAAGTTAAAGAGTGAAACTTCAGTAGCAGAGCACACCAATGAGTTCCAAAGCCTGGTGAACCAGTTGTCTGTAGTAGACATGCAACCGGGAGATGAAGTACAAGCCCTCCAACTACTCAATTCTCTTCCTGATAGCTGGGAAACATTAGTGATTACTTTCAGCAATTCGGCTCCATGAGGCAAACTTACCATGCATATGGTAAAAGATGCCCTGTCAAATGAGGAGGTCAGAAGAAAAGACGTGGGCATAGATCAAACATAAGCCCTCGTCACGGAGAATCGAGGAAGACAACGAGATAAAAATAGAGGTAGAATGACAGATAGAAGCAAAAGTAGAGGCAAATCCATAGACAGAAGAAAGCCTACCTATAAATGCTACTATTGTGCCATAAAAGGCCACTTAACGAAGAATTACTGAAAGCTACAACGAGAGCAGGGTCAAGGCAATTCCTAGCTGAAAAACAACGATGCAAAGATATTAGTAGTTGTCTCAGGAGATGTAGCCATCTGCTCTATCCAGGAAGAGACATGACTTCACACCGTAACCCTAAATATTGAGTGGGTGGTAGATACTGCAGCATCCTACCACGTCACTACTCACAGAGATTTCTCCATGACATACAAAGTAGAAGACTTTGGTGTAGTGGAGATGGGAAATACTAGTTCCTCTCAGATAGTGGGAATTGGTGATATTCAAATAAGGATAAATATAGAGTGTACAATAACCCTGAAGGATGTGAGACATATTCTAGAACTTCGGCTCAATCTACTCTCGGGGATAGCTCTTGACAAACAGGGCTATGTTAGCCACTTTAGCGATTGCAAATGGAGAATGATAAAAGGTGCCATAGTCGTCGCTTGAGGACATATTTGCGGCAGTTTATATATGACTCATGTGAAGATATGTACAGAGAGCTTCAATGTAGCTGAATGATAGGCTTCTCAAAATCTATGGCACCAGAGACTCGGTCATATGAGCGAGAAATGGTTGTCTACCTTGACAAAGAAAGATCTAATCACTGTTGATAAGTACGATTTACACCCACTTATTCCTGCATTCTTAGATTACTATTTTGTTAGATTTTGTGCCATTTAATGCATTTTGTAGGTTATTTTATGTCTTATTTGTAGGAAGCATTAAAACATGGATCTTGGGGCAATTTGACTTATTTTGGGACCTTACGAACGCATCGGAAGCACGCAGGAAGAGCGAAAAACACAGAAATCAACATCCAAAATTTAAGCCTGGCGTCGCGAAGCCCACACAAATTTCTGCATAGTAAATAACCGAGAGTTGGGCGCATTTCCTGTGCCACGGCGCTGCGCAGAGCCCAGAAACACCAATTTTTAGGGTTTTACATGCACACGGACTCCAAGACTTTCTTATAAATACATAAGTTCGACCAAAACCCTAGAGGAGGGGGCTAATACACAACATAAGACACAAAACACATATTTTTAGAGAGATCCATGGAGGATGATTGAATAACGACAAGAGGAGACGAAGACGGTGACGTCCGAAGAGGAATGAATTCAATTCAGGTTTTATCATCCAGTTTTCGTCTTTAAACTCTAATGATGTCCATTATATTCATGACCATATTGTCATTATTTTTATCTTTAGTCATGAACTAACTCCATTATTCTAGAGGATGATGCAACCAATGCTTGAAACTATGTATTGTTTGCTAATTTGAGTTTTATGAAGTTTTAATTCAGTTTATTTATATTCTATTGTATTTAATGCTTCTTGTTTGTTGGCCACAAATTGAGATGATGCATGTTTAGAATCTATCGCTCGGGAGAGAGGGATTTTGAATAGGATCTAAAGAATATAACTTAGGAGTTTTATAGAGTTCGGGAGATTCTATAGTTCCTTTGAAGTTGTTAACAAAGAATCACAGAACGTAATGAATTATTAATTACTAGATTTTTATAGGGATATCGAAGTCTGTAATTGATAATCTTTTCACTATTACTCGATAGAGGGAGTGGAATACTTTATGATTCTTGACTTATAAACAATACAACTGAATAAGAATTGAATGTCATGACAAATACATAGCGGATTTCTAGGTGAAATCAGACTCTAGAATCTCTCTC
>SKCR01053033.1:0-48823 GCA_019454045.1 Zanthoxylum bungeanum | reverse complement strand
ATCCAACCATTTGGTTCTCTTCTCATGGCAAGTGCTGGAATTTACAGTCGGGGATAACCTGTGCCAACTTTTGAGATGGAGTAGGGTAGGATCTCAATCGGTCTTCCTTCAATTCCCATTCCCCTTGCATCTGTCGAACTACCAACATCGAGTCTCCATAAACTTCTACGTCCCTAGCTCATAGGGCTATTAGTGCTTTAAGTCCAAAGACACATGCTTCATATTCGACCATGATGTTGGTTACTCCGAACGTCAACCTTTTAGCCATAGGTAGGGTTTCTCCCTCGGGGGTTACTTTCACAATTCTTTTTCCAGCTCCTTTGTAATTCACTGCCCCATCGAAATACATTTTCCACTCCTGGACCGTTATGGCTTGAACCTCATCGTCTGGGAATTCAAACTTATACTAATCTCCTTCTATGGGTTGTAATGCAAAGAATTCCGCTACGGCTCGCCCTTTGATTACCTTAGAGGTGAGGTATTCTATATCAAACTCTATTAGCAACACCAACCATCTTCCCAAACTTCTCTACCAGTGAGGGTACTGACTGCGACTCAATATCTTTATGGATTTTCCTTTCTACCACTTGTATCTTATAGGATTGAAAGTAATGACACAACTTTCGGGAAGCCCATATCACCGCCAAATAGATCTTTTCCACCTCTTGATAGCGGGCTTCATATGGAAGCATCTTCTTACTGGGGTAGTAGACTGCATGTTCCACCCCTGTCTCATCTGCCTGTGACATCATCACCCCCAGCGCTTTGGGTTCTATGGCCAAATACAACACCAAGGGTTTGCCAGGCCTTAGAGGTTTCAGGACATGTGATTTAACCAAGTATTCTTTGATTTTGTCAAAAGCTTCTTGACATTGTCTATTCCACTCCACATGCTGGTCTTTCCTCAATAACTTGAAGATGGGCTCACATACTAATGTTAGCTTGGCAATGAATCGACTAACATATTAGATTTTCCCGAGAAAAGCTCTAAGTTCCTTTTCTGTCTTCGGTGCGGGCATCTCGGTAATTACCTTGATCTTTTTAGGGTCCACTTCTATCCTTCTCATTCCTACCGTATGCCCCAACAACTTCCCGGATGTTACCCCAAACACACATTTCTTGGGATAGAGTCAGAGGTTACTTATCGACTATTTGAAGGAATTTCTCCAGCGCTTCTATATGTCTGACCCTTGTCTCTGATTTAACCATCATGGCATCCACGTAAACCTCAATCTCCTTATGCATCAAGTCTTGGAAAATGTAGTGGCCATTCGTTGATAAGTGGCTTCCGCATTCTTAAGTCCAATCGACATCACCTTGTAACAATATGTACCCCACTCAGTGACGAAGGCAGTCTTAAGCTTGTCTTCTTTGGCTATGAGACCTGGTTATATCATAAGAATCCTTCCGCGAATGAGTACATAGCAGATAAAGCCGCGCTATCAACCAACACTTCTATATGAGGTAGGGGAAAATCATCATTTGGGCAAGCTTTGTTGAGGTCCCTATAATCTACGCACATTTTGACCTTTCCATCATTCTTCGGTACCAGCACAATGTTGGCTAACCACTGGGGTACTTCACCACCTCTAGAAACCCATGTTGGAACATAGGAACTGGGCGACGCATGCTGTCCCGGGCTCGCGGCCCGGCCGGGAGTACGGAGTAGCCACGGGGGACTAAATCGGAGAATAATGGAGTCGCCACCCGGTGTGAACCGGGAAAATGAGATTTAAGGCCGCACTCAACTCTCGCAAGGGAAGACCTCAAACCGTTGGGTTCGGAATGGTCCCTTACTTATGCCACTTGTAATGAAAGGATTTATATGATAATTTAATCAGGCTTAAGTAACACTTATTTCTAAGAATATCATGCTTCTAAATCCACATACATACATCAACAAGTTCATCTAAATTTATATGTAACACATATTCGAATTTGCATACAGCCTATTTGCATGTAATCTATGTCTCAATTTGCATACATAAGGTTTATCATATGGCAAGCATACAAGTTAATGAACGCATTGGTGGACACAGAAGCGCAAACAAATAGCATTCTTACTAGCATGCATATTAAGATAAGATATTTAAGCGCATAACAGAACTAGACAACTAGAGAGGTAATACAAATGCATAACGTAAAAAAAGGGATTCTGTGCTAAGATGGACATGTCGTAATGTGATGCAGGAGGATCTGTTTACCGTGGACGTTCGTGCAGCGTTCGTAGACGCATTCAAACGGTAAACAGAAGGTTCTCGTTCGAGTAGCGTTCGTAAACGCGTTCAAACGGAAATGAAACAGAATACTCACATTCGTATGGCGTTTGTGAACGCGTTCGAACGGAAATGAAACAGAATACTCACGTTCATATGGCGTTCGTTAACGCGTTCGAACAGAGATGAGACCTGATGCATGGTAAGGCAAAAATGCCTGCGCGTTCGAGTTGCGTTCGTAAACGCGTTCGAACGGGAACAGACCTGATGTATGAAATGGGACGCAATACATAAATGGCAAATAGTACAATGCGAGGCGCGGCGAAGCATCGTGGTAAAGGATTTTAACCTCTTCAATTAGAGGACCTCTCATCGCACTTACTTAACCATGCGCTCGATCGCATCATGCATACAAAAATAAGGACAATCACATCAAACTAAGTATGCTCGATTGGGCATATCTTACATCCAACCGAACACACATCGACCGGCGCGGCAAAGCATCATGGTAAAGGGCTTTGACCCTTCCCCATATGGGATCTTTCATCCCACTTACTAAACCCATGCGCTCGATCGCATCATGCATACAAACATAAAGACGATCATATCAAACTAAGTATGCCCGATTGAACACATCTTTCATCCAACCGAACACACATCAATCAGCGCGGCAAAGCATCGTGGTAAAGGGCTTTAACCCCTCCCCATAGGGGATCTTTCATTCCACTTACTAAGCCCATGCGCTTGATTGAACCATGCATAAAAACATAAAGACAATCATATCAAACTAAGTATGCCCGATTGAACACATCTTACATCCAACCGAACACACATCAACCGGCGCGGCAAAACATCGTGGTAAAGGGCTTTAACCCCTCCCCATAGGGGATCTTTCATTCCACTTACTAAGCCCATGCGCTCGATTGAACCATGCATAAATGAGCAACATACAGAATTCAAGTGACGAAAAATAAATAAACAAAAGCAACACAAAACAAAAGAGGGTTCCGTTTACTCAAGCGGTAGGTGGAGTTGTATCCCAAGTACAGACCGCACTACCGTCCATTCGGATTCGGCTACGAAATTTACGTCTGGGTTTCCATCCTATATACCTCAAGAGACGACACTCTTCCATTCATCCAATACCCACAACACACATCATACACAAACAAGATTTAACAAACAAGTAAAATACAATCAAAATAAATAACAAAAATCAAATAAAGATGAGTGTGAAAAGTACCCTCAGGTCTAACCTTTTAAATCACCTCTCGGATGTACGGCATACGGTCGTCGGAAGGGTGGTTGCTCGCAACTCTTTCGGTTCACTGGTTCACTGCTCTCGTTCGTTGTCTCACTGTTTGGGTCATCGTTCTCCGTCTTTTGCTGCTGTTTTTGACTCCGATTTGCTACTGTTCGGCCTCTGTTTTGCTGCTCACTGTTCAGGTCACCTGTTTTGATGTTTTAATTATTTAATGATTATGAAGCAGCAGTTTTTTTATGTTATTACTTTAAGTATTTTAGGGAATGTTTTAATAGGATTTTGCTGCTGTATAGGGGGTGGTTTGGGCGTGATTTGGCTACTGTAGGGGGTGGTTTGGTCGTGATTTGGCTACTGTTTAGTGTTAAAGGGGCTGCTATATTCGATTATGGAGTGGAGGAGATTTGTGAGGTTTATGGACGTGTAGGGCTGATCGGTTTGTGAAGGTGCTTTTAATGTGAAGGCTTGGGGGGGTTTTTCTTTTTTCTTGTGATTTGTGTGAGTTGTGTGATATTATGTGTATGAGCTAGGGGTTGGAAATTCTTTCTTCTTTTATTTCTTGTGATGGGCGTGAACTAGGAGGATTCCAGCAGAAGAGGTGGCTAGGTTAGGTCATGTTTATGTATAAGAGAGCTAGGGTTTGTCCTTGTCTCACAAGGAAGGGATCTTGCATTCAATTTAGGATTTGGTCTTAAGGAAAGTCAAAGATTGAGGGGGGGACAGGTTAATTCAAATTAGGAAGGTGATATCTTAATTTGTGTTGATTAGGCATACAATATTTTAAGTTAGGAATAATATATTTTTAATTGGGAATATAATTGGTTGATTGATTTAATTAGGCATGACATTTTTAATTTGGTATGTGATTTTTAGATTTGTTTTGATTTCACCATGTGTCAATATGTGTTTTAAGTGGGCTTGGGCGTGTGGGCCAAGGCTTGGGCGAATTGGGCTTAATGTGAGGCTAGCAACAAAATCAGAATTACCGACACCGTTCGATCGCCGCCTCGAACGCGACACGACGCCCGCCCGTAATCTGTTTGCCGTTCGAACGCATACACGAACGCAGCACGAACGAAAACAGTGAACCTTGTTTATTCTGAATTTCCCCTTCCGATATCCGTTTCCTGCGGCTTCCGTGACTCAAAAGGTAGTGCCTCCAAATGAGACTCATCATCGGGTTTCACATGCAAAAATACAATGCCTACACCCCACATCTATCTGCTTCTTGAATTCTTCCTTGACCTTTTCGGCTCATTCTGGCCTCACTCATCGGAGCTTCTGTTTTACTGGTCTCATGTTTGGATAAGTTAGTATCATATGCTGGGCAATACCTCTGTCCACTCCTGGCATGTCTTCATAGGACCAGGCAAATACCTTTAAATATTTTATTAATATTCTCTCTAATTCTTTCCGCTCATCAGAAGTAACCTCACTTGCAATTGAAATTTCCTTGGGGTTTTCACATGTACCAAGATTAAATGCATTTGACTTTGTTGAATCAATGTCAAATATGCTCATGTCATGCATGTTATGATGCAGACTAACAAGAAAAGACTCGAACAAGTAAGCAAAATCAATGTCTTTATTATTAATAAATGCAAGATTACAATCAAATAAGTCAGGAAAATAAACATCTTCGTAATTTGCAGTCTTGTCTTCTTCTGTCTTCTTGCTTTCTTCGAACGTCAGATTCTCCAACTGTAGTAGTTCTTCTTCCCATTTATCTTCATCTTTTACAACTTCCTCTGCCTGTGGTTCTTTGCCCATCACATCTTTGAAGATTTCGAATCCCGATACTATGATCCCATTGACTTCTACGGGTTCAGGCTCTCCTTGATATCTTGTGGCTTTCACAAAGTATTCCATCAACTTCATCCATTTTTTATTGGTATTCGGCTCATTCCCATCGGATTCATACCCCAATCTTCTCTTAGTGGCCTGTCCCTTGAAATCTGGCAGTGCTCTTACTCCATGGCCTCTAGCACTAAAACCTGTGCCCAAATCATATTTCATTCTTTCCATGATTCTAGCCACTTTAGGGTCCACCCATTCTTTGAAGTTTGCCGCCACTTGGAACTTTGTGAAAGGATGTATGTCTAAAGCAGCCACATCATTGTCCACTTCAGCCCTGATGGTGATGACTTCCTCTCCATGCGGGAACTGAATAACCTGGTGCAAAGTGGATGGCACGCCCCCAAGTCTATGAAACCATGGCCTCCCCAATAACAGAGAAAATATAGTTGGGATATCAAGCACTGTGAACTCCACTTCGTATTCTATCGGGCCCACTTTGACTACTGTGATGAAAGTACCTTCGACTCCCTATTTTCTATCGTCATATGCTTTGATAGTCATGCCAGAGGGGCTTAAATCTGTTGTCCGCATACTCAACCTTGATAAAATATTCAAAGGGAACACATTGATAGATGAGCCATCATCCACCATCACACAAAATGTCTTATTACCTTTTACTTCCGCTTTTATGAATATCGGATTGTTGTGATTCTTCCCCTCCATCGGGAGCTCTTATTCAAAGAATGTTATCATCTGCCTACCCTCTTTCTGTACCGACCCTACGAACATTGTCGGGTTTACATCTTCAGGTACCATTATCTTGCTTAGAGCTTCTACCATGGCACGCCTGTTCTCTTGAGAGTCGCATAATAACTCCCATATGCTAATCTGTACTCGTGTCTTCTTCAATTGACGTAACACAGTATCCCCCTTGGTGTTATCCATATTCTACATCACCTCTCGGCCTTCTTTACCTTCTCTGTTACATCACTGTAAAAATGTCCATTGCGAGTCATCCCCTTTACCTCCTCTTCGTCACTACTCGAGAAGTTTTCCCAGAAATCTCTCCCATGCTCTGTTTCATTTTCACTGCTGCTGTCCCATATCCCCATGCAAGAAGCTTGGTGGTTGAGAGTTTGGAGGACAAAGATTTCGGTAGGCCGGAGTTGTTCATGTAGGTGGGTGGCGGAACAGAGTGGTAGTTGGGTAGAGGGTTTCCGTGTGTGTTGGGTTGTTCCTTTTCTGGGTCAGATATCTTATAGGTGTCAATGAGGTCTTGGATCTCATGTCTGAGGCGGGCGCAATTGTCAGTTTCATGGCCTTTTTACTGATGGTAGTGACATTATAGGTTTAGGTCGAGGTGGCGTGGCATAGGGTTTGGAAGTGGTTTAGTATCTAAGTGTTTTAGGAGTCATTGCCTCTTCAGCTTTTCAAACACCTTTGACAAAGGTCTACCAAAATTAGAGAACCGTCTGTTTCTGATGGCGATGACCTCAGTAGGAGCGAGCTTGGTCTCTTAAGGCCCTCCAATGGTCTTTCTATTCTGGCCTTAAAACTTTATGTTCTCAGCTTCCTCTTCCTTGATATCCATGACATTTTCTCTTAATTATCGAAAGTCGCTAATCATGGAGGTCATCCTTCTCAGCTTGTTATAAATGGAGGGCTTGGTGCCCTTAATGATCATCTTAATCTGGTCATTCTCTGAGGGCCGTGTTTGCATTGTCAAGAGCTGGCTTCTCCAGCGATCCACATAATCTTTAAAGGTCTCTTCTAGCTTCTATTTGGTGTTTTCTAGGTCATGGAGTGACAAGTCTATCTCCATGTTCGTGACTTATTCGTTCAGGAAGGCCTCCACTAATGCCCTCCAGTCATCCCTGACCTTTCTCTCCAGGCCATGATACCATACTACGGACGCCCCATCCAGCGACATCCCAAACATCTTCTGCACCTGGCGCTTTGACAAACCCACTGAACTCATCACTGAAACATATTGTCGAAGATGGACCATAGGATCTCCATTCCCATTGAACTTGGCCATGTCAGGCATCTTAAATTGGGGAGGAAGCTGTTCTTTGAAATTCATCGTATCATAGTCTAATAGATCTTCGTGTTTTCCCTTCATCTTACTGGTAACTGACTCTACTTGTTCTCTGAGTTTCTGTAACTCTGCCTAAGGCCCGGCTATCCTTCCTGCGGCATATTCAGCCATGTCATCATCAAAAACATGGATTTCATCGCTCACCATATTTGGGGGCTCCTCCTGCCTTCTATCCTCGTTGTTTTCTATTCCCACTGTACATAGTACTGTCAGATTGGCCACATCATTGGTCAAAGCTTGTAGTTGCTCGATAATTTTGGTGATGTTGTCTCCAATTGATCTATGCGGGAACCTTCGCTGGCTGACACATCCATGCTTGCTAACCTCTTCTTGACAAGTCTTATTTCTTCTCTAACCCAACAAATATCTATGATGGCTTTTATGACAAGGGGTCAACATGATGCATGTATGCATGTGGTTATCAAAACAACATATACCCTTACGACATTATTCCTCCCACACCTGTGGTAAGTCCATTTCTGCCCTAGGTATGACTCATTTTATGCACCAATATGGGGTACACAAAGATCCTTCTCTCCTATGCTACATGGGTGACCCTTGGCTACCTCAGTCCATCTTCATCAGTAAAAGACAAAGGTCGTCCATTTACAAGATTGACTAAGCCTATCATATGATCATGCCATTGTCTAGAAATGATGAATTAGGCCCTCGGGAATCACGGTTGTGGCCGAGACGGACTTGGAGATATCCAAAAGTATACAAATATGCCATAACAAGGCGTACCCTTCCTGGATGAAAGCTAGTGCGCATATTGGACTCATGCATCTGGCATATTCAGATCCTGTTTGGACCTTCTAAGCCCATCAAGGTTTTCATACAAGTTGGCCCATTATCATTTTAAAGCGTTCAATCAGATTATCGCGAGGTGTAAACTTGTCCTAGTTGAAAAGGCCCAACAGGTTTATATTTTTGCGATAATCTGGCTAAATAACTTCAAATGATAGGGGCCCAAACACAAGGTGGCCCATCGTCACTTTGAAAACTTTTGGCCCAATCATCATAAGATACAAACTCGTCCCGGTTTAAGTGGCCCAACAAGTTCGTATCCTATGACGAGAAGTCCAAATGGATCCAAATGATAATGGGCCCAAACACAAGCATGGAGTTAGCTTCTATAGGACACATAACTATGGTTCATATGTGGGCTTACAAGGGTATGGATAAGGCTCTCATCGGCGAAGAGTTGCACACAACTAGGTCTCCCCACTCAAGGGTTCGAGCGACCAAGTGAGCACGCCTTTTTTATACCCTAAGGTACGTGCCAACGAGTGATGGTTATCATTACATAACGATCCACCTCCTTGAGTGAAAGTGACTTCATGATACATGACGCCATCAGGGGTAAGAAAGGTATGCAAAATATATGAGACTTGGTTAACCAAAGCCAAAGCCACAGACACTGCAAGGCATTATTTCGGGGCCGATTCATTATCCCCAGTGTAGTCACCATCTGTAGGAGCGAAGCGGGGTTTTTTTCTATGCCTATGATGTTCGGCGACCACGACACTGTTGGGCTCGCAGCCCGTAGAGAGTACAAATTAGCCCACGGGGGACTAAGCCGGAGAATAAAAGAGTCACCACCCAGCGTGAACTGGGAAAGATTTAAGGCCGCACTCACCCCTTACAAGGGAAGACCTCAAACCATTGGGTTCGAAATGGTCCCTTACTTATGCCAGTATAATGTACGGGTTCACACAATGGTATAGTCAAGTCTTAATGCAATTCACGTATAAAAGCGAATAAAAAATGTAATAACACACCTAACCAAAATAATAATCACAATAACATAGTTCCAAAAGCATATTAAATTAAGATATACGAGATGCGGTAACGAAAATTATTATAAACAATCAAAAGCAGGAAAAGCGTCAATAAACAAATATACTCATATGTGAAATAAGCAATGCTAAGGGGGAGAAAGCATGCAATAATACCAATAACGACGTTAACACGCATATATGAATATTTCCCAAATGGCACGTGGAGTTATATCCCAAGTACAAACTGCACTACTGTCTATTCGGATTCGGCTACAGAATTTACGTATGGGTTTCCATCCGATATACTGCAAGGGATAATAACACATATAATCATCAACGCAAAGTAAACAGACATAAAAAAAATATAACAATGCATATGCGATAATCATCAACATGAACAAACATAAACAAAATAAAGGCAAATAAAATAACAATAAAAGTGAATAAATACATAAAAAATAATAACAAAATGCCAAAGAAGAAATGTGGCCAGAGATTTGGACGTTTTTTATGTAGGACTTCGTATACCCGGCTAGACGTATTTCACGTCCAGCCAGACATGTAGCTGTTTCAGGTTGCTGTTTGTTCGATGTTTTTTTTCTTTTTTAGATCTTTGTTTTGTTCGGTCACTCCCCATCTCTTTTTTTTTCGTTGTTTTTTTGTCATTTTCCCTTATGTTTTTCATTGTTTTCCCTTTCTTTTTTCTCATTGTTTTTTTCGGTGATCCCCTAGTTTTTTTTTTCTCAAGTTGCTGTCTATCCTCCATTTTCTGTTTTTTGGTGATTGCTCCTTTTTATATGTTTTGAAGGGATCTCAAATAGGGAACAAATCATGTTTATTTGGGAATATATTATCAACTTATTTTGGGAATAAAAATCCTTTGAATTTGGTGATGATGAGATCTTAAATCTTGTTAAATTGGTAAGGATGAGATCCCAAAATCTCATTAAAGTAGAAAGTGATTTGATGAGGGGATTTGGGCGTGCATGGGCCGATTGCATGGGGTTTTGGACCATGTGGATCGCATGGGACGAGGCTAAGGTATGAAACAGAAGTTGACTGAGCGAATCCGAGGCTGGCTGTTGGATAATATGACCCATAGCGTCACTATTTGTACAGATCACGGTGTTGTTGTACAAACTAACTATGTGACAAGGAAATTGCACTCTCATCATTTGTGATTAGATCACCATAAATGTATAAATGAAGAGAGGTCCATATGATTAGTTCCTGGATTGAGAATGATATGAGACAGTATCAATCCCCGAAGGATTAATCATTAAATATCCCTAGCCGGAGTATTATCGAGACAGGACATCGATAATGCGGAATAGGCTAGTATTGTACTTGTGCACGTTGTGAGGGCACAACGACATAGTTCTCATATATATAAATATTGGATACTTATGCAAGTGCGATAGGAGGTCGTGTTTCACCGATGGTACAGGAAACAGCTTCGCTCTGGATAGACCCCTCGGAATCCCATTGGTATTATGACTATGTGTCTATGGGAGGCCGAAATCAAGGTAGGTGTGTATAGTCTTAACCTGAGACTTGCATCGCTAATACTTACGATAATCGATAGACTTTGGTCTTGGTGGTACAGGGCTTTAACCGGTTCTGCGTGTACACCACTTCTGGGTTTATCAGAGAGTCGTAGTGTATTGGGTGTGATGTCAAGACGGAAGTATCACTTCAGTTATATTGGAGATGATGTCACGCAGGATACGGTATTAGTACTCTTAAGTGCTGCGCGGCCATCGGGATATTATGACAAGGTCATGTATATCCGATTATAGAGACTAGTTACCAGACATCCGACATGTGCTTCGGACGGGGCAGACACTTATCCAGCCCCAGCCCTAGCACGTGACTATCCGATACTGGGCCGATATACACAATACTACGGTATACTACGCTTGATACAGATCTATATATTCCTGTAAGAATATTTCTGGAGAATTGGGTAGGCATGGCGCTTTGCTAGAAGCCAACCTTGTCTTGTAAATCGGTATAAACGTAGTACGAGGTGCTTACGTGTTCGGATAATCCGACGACCGTATTTACTCCAACATATCCGGAGATCTCATGGGTCGCTTCCTGAAGATTCACCGATGATGTATAACTCGCACTTTAATTAATCTAGGATTAATTAGAAGAGAGAGAAAATTATCTGGGATTAATTGCGGAGATATTTTATCTGGGATAAAATATTAATTAAAGAGAGAGAACGATTAATTTGGAATTAATCGATAAAATAATATATTTGATATATTATTAGAAATTGGATTTCGACGCGAATTAAAATTGGATTTTAATTCGGGCGAACGAATTAATTTAGAATTAATTCGTTAGCGACGTGAATAGTGATTTCGCTAGGCGTAATCATTTAATTACGACGCGACGGAAAATTCGTTAATTTGGAATTAGCGAACCCGAGCCCGAGATTGATTGCGAGCGCATTCGCATTTCGAATTCGAACGCGACACGCAAGTCACATCATCGTCAAATCGCTAGTCCATCAATTGTCAAATCAATTGTCACTTTGAGTGATGTGATATGACATGTTGTCACTTTATTAAAGTGAAGTGACTTGATGTAAAAAGTAGAAGTGATGGGTGAAAAGTTGAATTTTAATTAAAGTTTTGTATATCCTTTTATTTTATATTACTTGGTAAATAAGAAAATAAAATGATATATAAAAAGCATCACTTTCTCTCTCTTGTTGGTGTGATTCACGGTCTTAGGCTTTTGGAGCCAAAAACCCTTCATCTTTCTCTCTTCTCCCTCTCTCGGCTTCAAGCCGATTTCTTCACAAAATTTTCTGGTTTGACCGAAATTTTGAGAAGCAAATTAAGAAGAGTAGTGCTAGCACACACATGGGTTATTATGGTGATAGGGAAACGAATTTGTGAGCATGGAAAAGCTTGAAGCTTGGAGCTTCCATGGAGTCCATCCATGGCCGAATCTGGAGAGACAAGAAGGACCAAAACCGAGCAGTCCAGCAGCACAAGGAGCTCCATTACCACGAGATTTGAGAAGCTTGAAGGCTTGTATTCTTCATTTCATCAATCAAACCCATCAATGTGAGTATGAATTCCGCCTTACTCCTTGGTTGTATTCAACTCGTTTTTATGCATGATTGATGATCTTGGGACTTGATTGAAACTCAACAATGGTATCTTGAGCTATTGGTTGCATAAAACGAATTAGGGTTCTTGAGCAAAATTTGGGGCTTTTTGATTTAAGCATGATTTTAACAAATTGTTTGTTAAGAATGCTTGTATATGAATAAATTAGAGTTATATGTAATCAATTTGATGAAAAATTAATTGGATTGATTTTCCCCAATTTGCTTATGTTGGCCAAAACTTTAATTTGGGTAAACTCAATTTGAGCATCAAATGATTAAATTGTTTAGTATAGTATGCTTGAATGAGGTTGAATTGATGTTGTGCATAATCAATTTCATGAAATTTGGTTGGATCCATTTTTCCCCAAATTTTGGGCATGACAAATTTGGGTAAACTTGATTTTGAGCATGTTTAATGAAATTGGATGATTTAGAATGCTTGAATGTTGTTTAATTGATGATGATTAGATCAATTTGATGAAAAGTGTTTGGAACAATTTTCCCCAATTTGCTTGTGATGGCCGAATTTGGCAAGTGCCCTAATGTCTTGGTTTTTTGATTTTTTGTTCATTGGATGACTTAGAAATCATTTGGGGATGTTGAATTTATGTTTGATTGGGTTCAATTGGATTGAATTTGATTTGGGCATTTTTTCCCCTTATTGCCGAGACTTTAGCATGTATAAATGGGGTTTGATTTTGATTTAATTATGTTGGACATGATTAATTGATGTTAAGCATGATTAATTGGACAAATTTGATGTTTTGGAAACTTTGATTTGGGTAATTAATAATGCTATACACTTTAGGTAATTTAATTGGAAAATTTGGAATTTTGGAAATAAATTATTGGGCTTAAAATTGGATTTGGGCTTTTAAGTTGTTATTGGGTTTATTGGACTTTGTTGTACAAAGTTGGTTTAGGCCAAAATTGGTTGGATCCAATTAGGCCCAAAACCGCTTCCAAAAGGCCCAAATGCGACTAATGAACCTTTAACGTTTAATTGGGCCTAATGGGCCTAAATTAATTTATGGGCTTATGGGGTAACTCCCGGATTGGACTTTGGTTGCGGGTTTGACCCGAGTTGACCAAAAGTCCACGCCTCAAGAAATTAATTAAAAGCCCATTGGACTTTAATTAAATTAATATTGGATATTAATCGGGCTTTGAGACCCGTAACGATTAATTTGGAATTTAAGTCGTAAAGGTTTATTTTATAAAGTGTAATATTTAATTTGGAATTAAATAATGAATTAGAATTAAATGCGTATTAAATTGGATTTAATTATGTAATTTAATTTAATTCGTAGAAATCGTACTTTGAGTACGTGTTCGCAATACGAGTTTGACTCGAACAAAATCAAATCTTTGTTTGAACATTGGATGATCACTAATTATCAAGATTAATTAATTGGATTAGATTGATTGATAACATGCTTGTATGAATACATGGTTGTGATGTTTGAATAATGTATATCGGATGGATATTAGCCGGGTGGGGCGATTTTAGAAATAATTGTAATAAATTTGATTTATTAATTGGACCTGCGAGTCCAGCCTTATCTCCTATTTCTTTGTATTCTCTTCTCACCTATTCCCCTCCATGTAAATGAGGTTTCTTTAGAAGTGTAGTGTAACGGGTAGAAGAAATATTTGTGCTAGCGGGAGAGAGAAAGTGAGAGATTTGATCTAGGATCAATGTAAAATATCCATCCGCATATCATTATTATTTTATCATATGCGCTTTATTATGTGTTTAGAATGCATGTTTAAGGGTGTATGATGATGAGACCTTAACAAAGATAATAAATTGGTAGCCAATTGCACGCGAAAAACCCTCATAAATATCATGCGTTTTTTTTCCTTCCATTGAGTGATTCTTACTCAAGATCCGAGATTGGCAGGGGTTGTTGGCCAAAGTCAAGCCCTTGTCCGTCGAAGATGTGTTTTTATCACGAGGCTTTGTTCCATATCGGTGTCGTGTCCAAGTTGTGGTTTGTTGGCCAAAGTCAAGACCACTTCTTGTCCATTGACATTGATTACGAAGCTTCCATGTCAATGGGTCCGCGCTTGACTGGGATCACTAGGTTTGTTGTGCCAAAGCCAAGGCCTAGTTGATTCAGAGGAAAAAGGTTAGGGTATACATTCGATGTATAGGCATATATAAGATATATGTTTGGGACTTGGATGTCCACCTACTGGATCTAGGAGTTGGATGAGATCCAATTGATCTTCGAGATCTACCTAGTTAATTATCATACAATTTGTTGGCCAAAGTCAAGATTGTGTGATATTTAACGGGATCCTAGCCCACTAGGAAACACGGTTTCCCGAGTACTCGACAGAGGGTTAGAGGCTCGACGAAAAATAGTGGGAGGCAAGAATTGAATTTGCAATACTCGTTCAATTACTCGCCATACGCGCTCATTTAAATTATTTCGTCATTAGATTAAATGTTAGTTGGACTAATATTTAAATTGTTGTTTTAATAAACAGTTGGACTGTATTATACTTGATTATATATAATTGGATTATATTAATCAATATATTTGAATTAATTAATTTCAGTTTACAGTTGATTTTATAATTGGATTATAGTAATCAATGTAATTGAGGTTAATTAATTTGGATTATATTTGATTATATAGTTGGACTATTATAATCATTATAATATATATAGTACCACTAATCGTTGATTAAATAGTTGGACTATTGTAATCAAGATAAAATTGAAAAGTTGGATATTTAAAATATAATCTGGGATTAAAATATTTTAAATGATTTAATTTTCAAATTGGGAATAAATAATAGGTTACTTTATTTGATAAAATAACTTATTATACCTTAAGCCCAAAATTAAGCAAAATAAGTAGAGCATAAAATCTTTGGAAGATTTATGTGATGATGACTTTAATGCTTAATTTAATATACTTGTCATAAATCTAATTTTAGATTTAAGAAGTATTAAAATTGCAATTTATAATTCTTGGAGAATTAATTGACTATTCTAGAGGAGATAAAGTCAAAGTTTGCAATTGGGCATGTAGCACGAGGTGCACATCGTTTCGATATTCTAAAACCCAAGGCTTGGCCTAAGGTTTCTGAAATATTGAAAGGATAATTGACATATCCCAAAGTGACTACCATTTGGATATGGCAGACACGAAGGAATTAAAGAAAGGGCAAGGCTCTTACTTTGAAAATGTTTGTCTTAGTTATGTTCACAGCTAGTATTGAAATTAGATTTTAAATACTTAGTGTGGTACATAAAATATATGTATTGATGTTCAGAATCTGCTTTGAGCAGGATACTGACTTCAAGCTGAGATTGCTCTGCGAATCGGAAACGGGACGAAAGTCGCTGTTTCGACCGTAGATACCTAAGTTTAGGAACTACCCTTCGGGTGTGTACTTAAATTAGGAACTGTTATAATGTAACTAGTTTGACTAGAGACATTATCTCTATATCAGTGTTTAATCCATTGTGGATAAACCTTTATATTCTAGAACACTAAGTGTTTCATTATATAAAGATGATACTGAGATAAACACATTAGATGTAATAACAGAATTTATATTTTGAATATAATTAAAATCTCAAACATATAAAATGACAAATAAATAGCTCAAATTGATTTGATCAATAGAGACTTATTTGTGGCATTGTTGTCTGGACACAATTATACAAGACTCGTATATCCACACTTTTGAAGAGTGGGTACTAGGACTGATTTGACTATTCAAATAAAGTCTACGAATCTAGTTTGTTAGGTAAAGTACCTAAAACACTGTTTACTTGGTAATAGTGTAAGTGCCACCGATCTGTTAGCCCTATTCATGGTGAAGTTAGTGGGCCCATATCTAGCTAGGCTAGATGTGAACATGAATATTTCGTGACCTTAACGGATGTGGCATCACGTTATGGTTATGTGTTTCTTTTGAAGAACACAAATCGGAAACTTTTAGAGTTTCGACACGAAATAGACAAACAGATCGGCTATAGTATTATACCGTCACGGTAAGACCGTAATGGAAAATACTTAAGCAATAAGTTTCTTATATACTTGAAAGAGTATAGTATTCTTTCAAATGAGGACTCCTCCCGGAACACGTCAAAGTGACGGTGTGTCCGAACGGATTAACCGAATCATGTTAGACATGATAAGGCTAATCATGAGTCGCTCTGAGCTACCATTTCCTTCAACGGATAAGTTTTAACAGTGCAATAACTTATTTAGAATAAGGTTCCATATAAATCTGTTTGACAGATGTCATATAGGATATGAACAGGGAAGAAACGAGGTTTCTCATTCCTGATAATTTGGGTATGCCAGGCATATGTTTGGATGATACCAAACTAGAACCCAAATTGGATAAGTGCCAATATAGGTTATCCTAGGGAACCATAAGTATAGTACTTTATACATCTCACATGAGAACAATGTGATTGTTGCTCACCATGCGGTTTTCCTAGAGGAATACCGATATGCAGTGGTCAGTGGGAGGATAGTGAAACTCGATGAAAATCGGAGTAATACTATTCAAGGCACGAAGTCCTTAATGGAACACAAATAGTTCATCTATGATGAATCTATACCATTAATCTTCGAGTACACAAGAACCGCGTAGATCAGAGAGAGTCAGAAAACAACCTGGGGTATGGGTTTCTGATCTCACCTCATAAAGATGTTAATCTTTTAAGGTATACCAACTGATTACGTATAAGGTAGTGATACAAGGTATCGACTCCCTATTATGACAAAGTGTCATGAGTCCAAATGGATTCCATGTATAACAACTATTTTGGATACTAGTTGTTGTACCACAAGGCATTGTGCCTATTGGTACATTAAACGTCTTCAAGGAAGACATACATGGAAGGCAACATACCAACGTACAAAGCTGGGCTTTTGACGGAAAGTTATCGTTATCAACATTGTGTTAATAACGGTTCAACCTTTTACCTGTTGCCATGGTAAATCCATTTTGAAGATGCTTGTTGATAACTGCATATTTCATTTATGAAATGTGTCAGTTGCAGATCAAAATCGCTTTCCTGAAAAGGAAACCTTTTGGAGGATGCTTAAACATCCTGACGATTTTGTATAACCGACAAACAAGGTTTGCAGGTTATTCGATCCATGTTTGGATTAAGCAAGCATAGGTTCTAGGAATTATCGTTTTGATGTAATCATAATGGAGTATGATTTAATTCAAAACGAAATGATTCTTGTGTATATAAGGAGGTTAGTGGGAGAGCACTGATGTTAAATTCCCATAAAGCAATCGGTGAAAGCTTGGCTTTCATAAGAAATTCTCCGTAGAATTCTGGGGAGTAACAACCTTTATTCAAGGAATAAAGATCTACTGGGATAGATTTGGAGTTGTTAACACTCTCTGGGAATTGTACATTTAAAATGTACTTGATTGGTGTCTCATACGCTTTGAGCATATGGAGTCACAATCAGGACAATCCAAGTGATAGTCATTGGATTGAAGTTAAGGACATCTATTAGTATCTTAGAGAACTAAAGATGCTGTCTTAAATTATGGAGATAGGAGAACTTGAAGTGACTAGGATCACTGCTGCAAGTTTCCAAACGGTAAATACTGCGGTACTATAAAGTTTGAATAACGGGACAGTGAGCTGGAAATATTCCGAGCAAGATAACTGTTGCCGAATAACAACAAATGCGGATTATTGCTGCAGCTGAGGCAGCAATAGAAGCCATTTGGATCGAAATAAATCTAATTAGATTAGATATAGTTCTTTTAGCAGCTGAGCTAGGCGTCAGCACAGGCTAAGGAATTAAAGGTCTCATCGACGATCCAGATATATACTTCTATATCATCTGATTCGTTCGGATCATACATCGTGGCGATGTGATGATCGTATAAATCGCGTCAGAAGATAATTACGCAAATCCGCTGACGAAAATCTTTTCTCAGCAATTTGAGCGAACCGTACATAGTTCGGGTGTTAGACACTCGAGTGACTGGCTATGTGCCAAGTGGGAGATTGTTGGATAATATGACCCATAGCGTCACTATTTGTACAGATCACGGTGTTGTTGTACAAATTAACTATGTGACAAGGAAATTGCACTCTCATCATTTGTGATTAGATCACCATAAATGTATAAATGAAGAGAGGTCCATATGATTAGTTCCTGGATTGAGAATGATATGAGACAGTATCAATCCCCGAAGGATTAATCATTAAATATCCCTAGCCGGAGTATTATCGAGACAGGACATCGATAATGCGGAATAGGCTAGTATTGCACTTGTGCGCGTTGTGAGGGCACAACGGCATAGTTCTCATATATATAAGTATTGGATACTTATGCAAGTGCGATAGGAGGTCGTGTTTCACCGATGGTACGGGAAACAGCTTCGCTCTGGATAGACCCCTCGGAATCCCATTGGTATTATGACTATGTGTCTATGGGAGGCCGAAATCAAGGTAGGTGTGTTAGTCTTAACCTGAGACTTGCATCGCTAATACTTACGATAATCGATAGACTTTGGTCTTGGTGGTACAGGGCTTTAACCGGTTCTGCGTACACACCACTTCTGGGTTTATCAGAGAGTCGTAGTGTATTGGGTGTGATGTCAAGACGGAAGTATCACTTCAGTCATATTGGAGATGATGTCACGCAGGATACGGTATTAGTGCTCTTAAGTGCTGCGCGGCCATCGGGATATTATGACAAGGTCATGTATATCCGATTATAGAGACTAGTTACCAGACATCCGACATGTGCTTCGGACGGGGCAGACACTTATCCAGCCCCAGCCCTAGCACGTGACTATCCGATACTGGGCCGATATACACAATACTACGGTATACTACGCTTGATACAGATCTATATATTCCTGTAAGAATATTTCTGGAGAATTGGGTAGGCATGGCGCTTTGCTAGAAGCCAACCTTGTCTTGTAAATCGGTATAAACGTAGTACGAGGTGCTTACGTGTTCGGATAATCCGACGACCGTATTTACTGCCAACATATCCGGAGATCTCATGGGTCGCTTCCTGAAGATTCACCGATGATGTATAACTCGCACTTTAATTAATCTAGGATTAATTAGAAGAGAGAGAGAAATTAATCTGGGATTAATTACGGAGATATTTTATCTGGGATAAAATATTAATTAAAGAGAGAGAACGATTAATTTGGAATTAATCGATAAAATAATATATTTGATATATTTTAGAAATTGGATTTCGACGCGGAATTAAAATTAGATTTTAATTCGGGCGAACGAATTAATTTAGAATTAATTCGTTAGCGACGTGAATAGTGATTTCGCTAGGCGTAATCATTTAATTACGACGCGACGGAAAATTCGTTAATTTGGAATTAGCGAACCCGAGCCCGAGATTGATTGCGAGCGCATTCGCATTTCGAATTCGAACGCGACACGCAAGTCACATCAAGCGTCAAATCACTAGTCGCATCAATTGTCAAATCACTTGTCACTTTGAGTGATGTGATATGTATGTTGTCACTTTATTAAAGTGAAGTGACTTGATGTAAAAAGTAGAAGTGATGGGTGAAAAGTTGAAAAAGCTTTGCTTTGCTTTTTGACTTTTTAATTAAAGTTTTGTATATCCTTTTTTTTATATTACTTGGTAAATAAGAAAAAATAAAATGATATATAAAAAGCATCACTTCTCTCTCTTGTTGGTGTGATTCACGGTTTTAGGCTTTTGGAGCCAAAAACCCTTCATCTTTCCTCTTCTCCCTCTCACGGCTTCAAGCCGATTTCTTCACAAAAATTTCTGGTTTGACCGAATTTTGAGAAGCAAATTAAGAAGAGTAGTGCTAGCACACACATGGGTTATATTATGGTGATAGGGAAACGAATTTATGAGCTGGAAAGCTTGAAGCTTGGAGCTTCCATGGAGTCCATCCATGGCCGAATCTTGGAGAGACAAGAAGGACCAAAACCGAGCAGTCCAGCAGCACAAGGAGCTCCATTACCGCGAGTTTGAGAAGCTTGAAGGCTTGTATTCTTCATTTCATCAAAACCCATCAATGTGAGTATGAATTCCGCCTTACTCCTAGGTTGTATTCAACTCGTTTTTATGCATGATTGATGATCTTGGGACTTGATTGAAACTCAACACTGGCTAGTAAGTCCGAATCCAGTGAGGTGCTAATTTTGGAGGTTTTCTTTCATTCTAACATTCGTTATTCGCAACTTCCGCAAATTTTCAAGTAGTGCCTCTATACGAGGCTCATCATCGGGCTAATGCAAAAATGCAGTGTCTATACTTTTGTATTTGTTATGTTAATCAATTCTTATTCTTTTAGTAGTTTATAAGCCATGAATACTAAGTATTCCATTCCTCTCCCGAGCAATGGTGAAAATATTATTATTACCGACTTCGATATCCCTATAAAAATATAATAATTAACAATTCATTATGCCTTGTGATTCTTTGTTAACGACTTTAAAGGAATTATAGATTCTCCTGAGCTTTATAAAATTCATAGGTTATATCCTCTAGATCCTTTTAAAAATCCCTCTCTCCCGAGTAATAGATTCTAAACATTTATCATATTAATTTGTGGCTAATAACTAGAAGCATTAAACACAAAAGAATATAAATAAACTAAATCAAAACTTTATTATAATCAAATTCACAAACAACACATAAGTTCAAGCATTGGCTACATCATCCTTTAGAATAATGGATTTAGTTCATGACAAACAATGAAAGCATGGCCAATAACATATTGGACATCATTAGAGTTAAAAGAAGAAACTAGAAGATTAAACCCGAATCAAATCTCTTCATCTTCGGACGTCACCGTCTTCGTCTCCTCTTGTCGCTCTTCAATCTTCCTCCTTGGATCTCTCTAAAATATGGGTTTTAAGTCTTTATATTGTGTATTGGCATCTTCTTTAGGGTTTTGGACTAGCTTTATATTTATAGGGAAGTCTTGGAGTCATTGTGCATGTAAAACCCTAATTTCTGATGTTTATGAGTGTCTGCCGCAACGTCGTGATGTCAGAAAGTGGCATTGCGATGCTGCTCTCTCTGGATTTCACTATGTGAGATGTTGAAGCGGCGTCGCGACACCCATGCATAATTTTCTAGTGTACTGTTTTCTACGTTCCAGCCCTTCCCGCATGTTTCCGATGTGTCTGTGGGGTCCCAAAACACGTATAATGGCTCTAAGATCCATGTTCCAATGCCTCCTACAAATAAAACATAAAAAAACTACAAAATACATTAAATGGCTTGGAATCTAACAAAATAGTAAGCTAAGAATGTATGAATAAATAGGTATAAACCGCACTTTTCAAACACCCCCAAACTTAAGATTTTGCTAGTCTCGAGCAAAAGACTAAATAAAAACTAAATAAGAATAACAAAATTAACTAGGCTACTTTCGTAGGGATCACGATTGCATTTAGCGTATACAACAAGCCTTAAACCTCTAGGCGACCCTAGGGGACGAGTTATAGTCTCGTAAGGGCTTACATCGATGACAACCACAAACGTCATTCATACACATGCAATCATGCAAAAATAATTAAGCAAACAAAATAAAATAAAATAGTCCCAATAGTTACACATATTATTGTCCTCAAAGAATGCTTATCAATAAAATCAGAGAACCTTCAAAGTACTCGATGCAACTCAAATCTATGTTTTTGAATAAATCATCTAAGCCAGACTCACAGTGTGTGTGTAAAGGTTCAGTCACATCTCGACTCATAAGTAAGCCAACTCGATGATTTCGTCTAAAAAATTGGGATCTGATGGGTCAAACCAACCTAGATATCTCAAATTACTCTGTATTTGCTTATCCTGTGCTCAGTATGGTACAATTGTTTTTCTTCCTTTTTCTTTTTCTTTTTTCAAATTTTTCAATACACCTACCCTTTAAGGTAGCATTTATCCCCATGGTGGTCC
The DNA here is from genome assembly GCA_019454045.1 of Zanthoxylum bungeanum. Taxonomy (NCBI): domain Eukaryota; kingdom Viridiplantae; phylum Streptophyta; class Magnoliopsida; order Sapindales; family Rutaceae; genus Zanthoxylum; species Zanthoxylum bungeanum. The sequence goes on along the minus strand of SKCR01053033.1, from coordinate 26,599 downwards.
TAATACTCGCCCATGGGTAGCTTCACGCTTATCGGTTATATGTGGTTTCTTTTTTATTTTATTTCAATTTATTTTATTTTATTTTCTTTATATTTTAACCATACCATACATCATAACACTAGCTTATTGAGATAGATATCTAAGCAAACAGTCATTTATCGGTAAATAATTTCTTCAACTAGTCACTTTGCTAATTACTTAGGTTCTTACTGCTAAAACCCTATTGTTAAGTGCTTACGAGTCTAACCTAGATCACTTACTCAAGACATCAGATAAAAATCAATTGGGAACTTATCATTTCTAAGACTTCATCTAAAGTAAATAAATTTCATCATTAGACTTATGTTTTACTATCTAGGATTAAAAACAAAATAGAAAAAAAAACAATTTTTTTTAAATAGTAGTAACTATCAACATGCGCACTCCCCAAACTTAAAACTTGTATTGTCCTCAATGTAAGATAAACATAAAGAAATAAAAGTAAGGAACAACACTACCGTGTATGGAGTTGATCAGGCACCTACTGGTCAAAATTTGATTGCGCGGGTTGTGTGGGTTGCCCTAATACCTGTATAAATACACATGCAAACTAATAAACAAACAAATATCACACAATAAAATAAAAATAAGTAGAGAAAATAAAAAAAAAAATGCAAGGGTTGCCTCCTCGCTAGCGCTAAGTTTAACGTCTTCAGCCAGACGCAACCACCCAGGATCATGGTGGCTTCAATGTTGTGGACCGGGTAGTCTCATATGCTTTCTTCTTTGGTATCCACCGGTTGTTATGACATGAAAAAGATAGTATGGTAGGCTGTGGCAGTTTATCCATGGATGGTCCTCTAGGGTCCAAAGATGGTTGAAATTTTGGACTGCACATATGGCAAAATTGACTTGACCACTTTTTGAGCTTCCCAGAGATCATCTTTAAGTGAGCACTGACTATGGATTTCCTCTTTTTACGGTGCTTTGGGATCAATTTTAGTTTTGGCTGTGGAGAATCTTCTTTTATGCATGGCTGTACTATGCTCGTAGGTTGCTGAAATACTGATTCACCCTGCGTGTTTGCAACTCTCGTCTCTACAATATCTACCCTGTGACATTCTGTATCACCTTAGGGACTCGGCATGGCTTTGAAAACACTGAAGGTGACTTCTTCATCTTGAACTCTCATTTTCTGTTCACCTTTATGCACATCAATGACAGCTATGCCGATTGCCAAGAAAGGTTGGGACCTCATGATCCTCCTCCATATCAAGGACAAGGAAGTCCGCAGGAAAATAGAACTTATCCACCTTAACCAATACATCATTTACTATTCTTCGTGTGTAGGTGAGAGATCTATCTGCTAGTTGCAATATGACTGTGGTTGGCTTTGCCTCACCTATGCCCAACTATTTCTAGATGGATAAAGGCATGAGATTGATACTAGCACCCAAATCGCATAATGCATTACCAAAATATCGATTCCAAATAGTGCATGGTATAGTAAAGCTGCCAGGATCCTTCAGTTTTGGAGGAAGCTTCTTCTGTATGATGGCCTACACTCTTCTTGTTGGAGTTCTACGGTCCCAAGGATCGAATCAAAAGCAAGAAAACATGTGTGAATACAAATGACGAAGTTACGGAATACTTACATTGATCGGTTGAGCGACGCGCGGTAGGCAACAAAAATTAATTTTATGCCTTCTGTACCTCACGGCAGTGGCAGTGAGCTGCTCCTCCATTTTCTATTTTTGAGCTCCTCGAACAAGCTCAAAGCTTCGTCAAATGATTCCCGGCTCATGGGTGGACTTCCCTATCACCTTCGCATGTCTTCATAGTGTGCTAGCACTCCCGATTTTGCCAAAAAATCGTGACTCTTGGCTTCCCTTTGGCTCTTGGCAGTAACCAAACCAGTGAAGAGATTTTTGCCCACCATGGGCGTGTGAGAGAGAGAGAGATGAAGTGAGTGAGAGATGATTTGGTTGATAGCTAAAGTGTATCTAATACACTTACTTGAATTTCAAATTCATTTCATGTGAATTTGGCTTTCAAAAAGTCAAACAATAATGGCACCAACCACTTTCATCAACTCATATCAATCCATCAATCATGAATAGTGACTTGCGTCAATCACTCAAAGTGAAAGACATCCATCACTTGATTGACGAATGATGTGACACTAGTTGCGACTAGCGATTTGACGCTTGATTTGACTTGCGTGCCGCATTCGAATTCGAAATGTGAATGCGCTCGCAAATAATCTCGGGCTCGGGTTCGCTAATTCCAAATTAACGAATTTTCAGTTGCGACAAATTAAATCTAATTTAATTAAATAATCATGCCTAGCATAATTACTATTCACGTCGTTAACGAATTAATTCTAAATTAATTCGTTCGTCCGAATTAAAATCTAATTATAATTCCGCGTCGAAATCCAATTTCGTTTAATATATCAAATATATTAATTAATCGATTAATTCCAAAATAATCGTTATCTCTCTTTAATTGATATTTTATCCCAGATAAAATATCTCCGCAATTAATCCCAGATTAATTTTCTCTCTCTTCTAATTAATCCCAGATTAATTTAGAGTGCGAGTCATACGTCATCGGTGAATCTTTGGGAAGTGACCCATGAATCCCCGGATATGTTGGCAGTAAATTCGGTCGTCGGACTTCCGAACACGTAAGTACCAAGTACTAGGTTTTACCGATTTACAAGACAAGGTTGGCTTCTAGCAAAGCGCCATGCCTACCCAATTCTCCGGAAATATCCTTACAGGAATAAATGATCTATATCAGGCGTAGTATACGTAGTATTGTGTATGTCGATCCAGTATCGGATGATCACGTGTTAGGCCTGGGGCTGGAATTGTATCTGCCCCGTACGAAGCACATGTCGGATCTCTGGTAACTAGTCTCTATAATCGGATAAACATGACCTAGTCATAATATCCCGATAGCTTGAGCATATAAGAGATCGAGTTCCGTATCCTATGTGACCATCATCTTCACTATGACTGGAGTGATACTTCCATCTCGACATCACACCCAATACATTACGATTCTCAATATACCCAGCATTGGCATACACAAAACCTGTTAAAGTCCTGGACGACCGCAACCAAAGTATATTGATTGTCGTAAGTATTAGCGGTGCAAGTCTCAGTTAAGACCAAATACATCTACCCTGATTTCAGACTTCCATAGACACATAGTCATACTACCAATGGAATTCTGAGGGGGTCTATCCAGAGCGAAGCTGTTTCCCATACCATCGGTAAAAACACAACCTCCTATTACACTTGCATGAGTATCCTATACCCAAATATATGAGAACTATGCCGTTGTGCCCTCACAACGCGCACAAGTGCAATACTAGTCTTTTACATATTTATCGATGTCCAATCTCGATATACTCTGACTAGGGATATTTAATGATTTATCCTTCGTGGACTGATACTGTCTCATATCATTCTCTGTCCAGGAAAAATCATAGGGACCTTCTATCATTTATATATCTAGATGATCTAATCACAAATGATAAAAGTGCAATCTCATTTGTCCCATAGTTAATTTTTACAAACAACCCATGATCTGTACAAATAGTGACGCTATGGGTCATAATTGTCCAACACTTCTGTGAGTGCTACTACTTCAAAATCTCCCAGCTTCCTCTCTTGACATCATCTACTTCATAAACTTCACATAGTTTGGCATTTATTCCAAAGCATCTGCGAAGGGGATATTGATATGATTCTTTTTGAAGACATCTAGAAATTTTACAACTGAACATCCAATTTCTTCTTTTGAAAGAGCTGAGGGTATGGCAAAGGTATCTTTGGGATGGGTAGTGGGTTATATAGAGGAACTGTTGTACTGTTCTCTTCTTCTGTTACTGTTTCGTCTTGAATTACCGCTTCTTCGCCTTGTCTGCCTTGGTCCTGAGACATATCTTTAGTCTCTTTTCCGCTTCTAAGGGTTATGGCTTGACACTGCTCTTTGGGGTTGACTTCAATATTACTAGAAAATGCTTATTTCTGTTGATTAGTCATGAAAGAAGCAATTTTCCCAATCTGCACTTCTAAGGACTTCATTTTTGCCCCCATATTACCCATATGTGTTTCAATGTTGTTCAGCCTCGACTCATTCTTCTCAAACCTCTCTGAAGTTTTAGCAACAAACGTGCTCATGAGGTCTTCTAATGATGGTTTCTGCTCAGTCTTTGATTATTGAATCTAGAAGGAGGTTGCAAGACATTCTCTGTGTTAGCATATGAGAAGCTCAGATGATAATAGTTCGGCATTGATTCCTCTATAGTTGTTGAAGTTCTGATTGTTCACATATTGAACTTGCTCATATCCTCCGTCAGGTAAAATCATTCTATTAGCAGTAGCTTTAATAGATGGTTGCCCATGTTGATTGGTCAATGCTGCTAGGTGAGATGCCAGGGATGATACTTGAGTTGTATGTGCAACAATATGATCCACCTCGTATATACCAGCCACCTTAGTCACAGTAGTGCGTTCACTTGGCCATTGGAAATTATTAATGGCCATATCCTCTAGTAGAGCATAGACATCTTTAGAAGATTTTTTGAATAAGGTTCCTCCAGTAGCTGCATCGACCATGGTCATGTTTGGACCATTCAACCCATTGTAGAATAACTAAATCTGAACCCAGTCTTCAAAATTATGTTGTGGGTATCTCTTGAGTAGATATTTAAAGCGCTCTCATGCCTCATACAGGTTCTCGGTTCTTCAACTACTGAAATATGGCTATTTCTATTTTCAGTTGGGCTGATTTAATTGGTAGAAAGAAACTCGCAAGAAATGTTGTAGCGATATCCTGCCATGTCATGACGCTCCCCATCAGAATATATTGCAGCCAACCCCTCTCATTGTCTCTTTAAGAGAATTGGAACAAGCGTAGCCTGATGGTATCTTTAGTCATGCCATTCATCTTTATGGTGTCCGCCATCTTCAAGAACATCCTTAAATGCACATTGGGATCCTCTACAGCTGAAATCCCAAACTGATTCTTTTGCACTATGTTGATCGATGAAGGTTTAAGCTCAAAGTTATTAGCATTGATTGGTGGGTGCGTAATCACAGAATAGTTATCGTCTATGACTGACTTGAAGTGGTCTCGGATTACCACTTGGTGTGGATTATTCTCTATATTTTCAGCCGCCATTGCTTCTTTTTCAAGTGTCATTTCTTTCCTTAGTCTCCTCGCTGCTTTTTCTATTTTAGGATCAAACAAGAGCGAGTCGAGACTTCTGGATCTTCGCATTCACTGAGGCACATAAAGATAAAAAAATAAAAAAATAAAAAAAAACAAAAATAAAACTTTAAATAAAAATAAAAATAAAAATAAAAATTAAAGCTAATGTTACTTGGTAATAGTATTAATGTGAATTAAATTAACAATCCCCGGCAACGGCGTCAAAAACTTATTGTGATATTTTATATTGTACCGTAAATGTACGGTGTCAAGTTTTAGTAAATGATAAGTATGAGTGTCGAACCTACATAGATTGTAATCAAACTCATACTAAGTACTATAATTAGTAAACTTAACTTTATTTAGAAACCAATTTTAAAATCATCTAAAATAAAATTAAAAGATAAATATACAAGATATTAAAAAGGTTTAATGAGGAGAAACCAAGATAAGAGAGATTCTAGAGTCTGATTTCACCTAACTATCCCATATGTATTTGTTATGCCAATCAATTCTAATTCAGTTTAGTAGTTTATAAGCCAAGAATCCTAGAGTATTCCACTCTCTCTCCCGAGAAATAGTGAAAAGATTATTAATTACCGACTTTGATATCCCTATAAGAATATAATAATTAATAATTCATTATGCCTTGTGATTCTTTGTTAACGACTTCAAAGGAATTATAGATTCTCTTTAACTTTATAAAATTCCTAGGTTATATAATCTAGATCCTATTCAAAATCCATCTCTCCCGAGCGATAGATTCTAAACATTCATCATCTTAATTTGTGGCCAACAAACTAGAAACATTAAACACAAAAGAATATAAATAAACTAAATCAAAACTTTATAATAATCAAATTGGCAAACAACACATAAGTTCAAGAATTGACTACATCATCCTCTAGAATAATGGAGTTAGTTAATAACCAAAGATAAAAATAATGAAAGCATGGTTAAGAACATATTGAACATCATTAGAGTTAAAGGAAGAAACTAGAAGATTAAACCCGAATCGAATCTCTTCATCTTCGGACGTCACCGCATTCGTCTCCTCTTATCGTTCTTCAATCTTCCTCCTTGGATCTCTCTAAAATATGTGTTTTAAGTCTTTGTATTATGTGTTGGCCTCCTCTTTAGGGTTTTGGACGAGCTTTTATTTATAGGGAAGTCTTGGAGTCTTTGTGCATGTAAAACCCTAATTTCTGATATTTCTGAGTGTCTGTCGCAGCATCGCGACGCTGGAAAGTGGCGTTGCGACGTCACTCTCTCTGGATTTTACTATGTGAGATGCTGTGAAGGGGCGTCGCGACGCCTATGAATGTCGTCGTGATGCCAGACATAATTTTTCGGTGTGCTATTTTTTCTACATTCCAGCCTTTCCTACGTACTTCCGATGCGTCCATAGGGTCCCAAAACACGTATAATTGCTCCAAGATCCATGTTCCAATGCTTCCTACAAATAAACATAAAAGAAACTACAAAATACAATAAATGGCACGAAATCTAACAAAATAGTAAGCTAAGAATTCATTAACAGTGGGTATAAATCGCACTTATCAACAAGCCAAGCTAAAATTTAAAGTAACAATCAAACCCATTGTGGAAGCATGGCCTTAAAAAAGATAAATGTTCAAATGAGTAAAAGAATCATAGAAAAAGCAATCCTAAAAAAATAAGGTATATGACCTATTAAGAACCCCATTACACTAGGATGGAAGAACAAATATGAAAGTAACAACTGAATCAAAAATAATGGTAGAGGCACTTTAACCGATCAAATTTGATGTAGAGCTTCCATGGATGTGACGACTTAAGAGGATTAAGAAATATAGAATAGTAGGAAGAATTATAGAGGCATCATGATAGAATTTTAAGAGTGCATGTACCTAGAGGAAGTTCTTAATAAGGGGTAGCATGATCGATAGACAGAAAACAATTATGAGTAAATTTGAAACGGATAATTTAGTTAGATCTTAGTAACAGTACTTTGAGTGGGAGACCAATATCAGATATGCAAATAAAAGAGCATATTGGTTATAAATAAATATCATATATAACTACAGCACACTCGGCTAGTAAAACTACCACAATCAAAATACACATCAGGACCAGCCCCACCCCCAAACCCTCGATAGAGAACAAAAGTAATGATGGAACTAAATGTTCATCCCGACGATGTTCCCAGAAGCAAGTGAATCTGATCCAGTAAACTAAAGTAAGAGACATTTGAAAGATAATACCCCTAGAAAAAGAAGACAAAGACATAGATCACATGAGTTTCAGATATAGGATAAAGCAGAAAAGCAGACAAAAGAACCTTAAACAATAGGTTTTTGAGGTGAACTATCGAAGTAGGAAAACAATAGAAAAAGATTTTAGAAAGACAATGATAAATGTACATGAGTGTTAAGATAGACTCTTAGTGGTGAAGTTCAGTAGAACTACAGAATGAATATGAATGCCTCATATCAGCGTCGAAATATGTAAGATCCCCAATCCGGTAGATGCTACCGGCAAGGATTAGGCCATATTATTCCTTTGAGCCTCTGACATTCTAGCTCTGAACAATACTAATACTATTTTCTCAATCAAAATCTTATGTATGGGACCGTTGCCCAAACTTGACAACATGAAATGAAAACTCAATATAAATAACTGTATACTCAATAACACTTGTTTTCATAACTTTATACAATGACCAGTACAACACCAATGACCAAAACATGACTTCTCTACGACTCTGACCGGACTTTCTCTATTTGACTTGATCTGGTGGACTCCATACCCTAGTGACTGCCATCAGTATCCATCCTCCCGAGCTCGTCCTCCGAGTACACCTATAAAAAAAAAACTGGGAGTGGGGGGTTAGATCGTTTGAATGATCGAAGTGAGTGGACGACTTAAAATGAAAACTGAAATACTTAATGAAAACTCAAGTTTTGAAAATCCAACCGGATCTTATCTGAAAGAAGTTCTTTATCTTCAACCCTTTATGAAAACCTTTTATGAAAACTCTTTTGTAAAATTTATCTCTTCTGAAAGGCTCTTATAAATCTGTTATTTCTGAAACTGTCTTATATAGGAATCTTTTCTGAAAACTGTTTCTGAAAACTGTTTCTGAAATCTATATCTGAAAACTGCTATTTGTCTCTGAAAACCTTGAAGTATGGGGGCGTTACGTATCACCGTCCCCCATACGCCTAACTAGAGTTAGGAGTGAAAATCCATGACGTTGGGGTATTATGTATCGTCGTCCCCTAATGCATGCCACTCCTGCCTCTGAAACTAATGGTCTTGGGGTGTTATGTATCTCCGTCCCCCAAGCCACTGAACTAGAACTATGGGTGCGTATATATGCTACCCTCCAAGATATGAAAATAGGATCTATGGGCATCTGTCTTCCCTAGTCATGAACTAGGATCTGGGGGCGTTACATATCGCCGTCCCCACAGTCCTCTACATGTGCACATGTGCTGTCCGTCAATTCCATATATGAATCAAGTTACATACTGAGGTGGGTTTTTCCTCCATGCCTCGAAACATAAAAATCTTGTTTTGAAAACATTTCTTTTCTCAATAATTTCTCAAAACATGCTAAACAAATTATAACTGATAATAAAATTGGCTAACGCCTTAAAAGTAAAAAATAAGTCTGATATAAACAACAATATGATGAAAATCAACTTAAAAGAAAATGTCCACTCACTGGTTTGGAATTCAGCGGGCATAACGTCTCTGCACCGACAGGATTTGTGGTCCATGGGATAACTTTTAATGCGCAACTTAGTTAGAATACATATCGTAGAATTCATTTCGAAAATTATCGCTACAAAGGTTTTTCAACTAGTTCATGGTAATTTACACATATATATATGATGATAATAAGTCTTTTGGGTGGCCTCTATATCTCGAGAATGTCCCGGAAAATGGCCATGCTAAGACTTTAGCGTCGTGACGCGGCCTGGAGAAAACCAAAACAAAAAGCTGATTTTTGGCTCGCGTCGCGACACGCACAAGACAGAACTGAATTATAGCTCATTTTCCGGAACACGTCACGACACACAGTGCTTGGCGTCACAACGCGAGGCCAGATTCAGGGCCTAATATCAACCTTTTTAAGCTTAACTTACTTCACCACACTTCCCACACTAAAACCTTCATATAAACACCATTTTAACTACACTATGCATACTCAGGAGGCATTTCCAACCCCAATTTATGTACCAATTTATCAATAATACATAAGAAGCATATTAAATTTCCCCCTCCAATACATTCACATACACAAGCCTCAATCCACAATAATACCATCATGTTACTTTCCAAACACATGCTAACAACCCACTTAAAGCCAATTTAACAATTCCAAATTCTAAGATTAGTAAGGTGCGAAATGGGCTTTATACCTTATATTCAAAATTGAAAAGAATTTGAGAGGATAGGAAGTGAATGGAAGCTTACTTGGCCAAGAAAACTGGAGAGCTCATCATCAACCTTCATTATTTTCATGGAAATGAAGAGAAATTTGAGGATTTTCCCCCTCCACCACTTCAATCTCATAATTTTCACTACTAAGGGATGCATGAATAGTGCCTTATTTATAGGCAAGGTAGCTGATTTTTTTTGTGATAAAAGGAGTGGCTGAGATTTTTCCACATGTCTCATTTCTAGTCTCTCTTCTTGAAATTACTATAGTAGTTAGGGAAATCATGATTTTTGACCTCATTCAGGGTTCAAATTTGGAAATTTTTTCAACACTGAAGTTGTAGCTATCGGTCTAATATTTCTGACGATATAAAATTCATAAACATCAGAGATCGAATGAAATAGTTACGACCCGATTACTAAAAGATGTTCGAGGTTGAACTAAACTAAGTTCCGCATTCAAATTCAAAGGAATCTTCTGAATGTCCCAAATGCCATTTTATGAGCACGTACTTGCTCGAACATGATTTTTTTTATCAAATATTACCTCTGAATTATAATAGTCATCGGGCTCTGGTATCGTACAAGTTTTCAGGTTTACCGGATGTTACAAATTCTTCCCCCCTTAAATATGATTCGTCCTCGAATCCTTTTTTAAACTGAAATTCCAGAGTCTGTCTAGATCTGAAATTCTCGATACTGAACATCTTATCACACTTTACATGATTCAGATGCTATGTCTTAGGTCACCAACTTTTAACCGTATATATACTCATTCTCTACTTCGCTTCCATCAATTGTATCATAACCTAGAAGGTACTCTATTTCCCTCTGCAAGGATTAATATTTTACTTTATTTCTTAAGCTTATAAGTATGCATTACTCATTTCCTTATCCTAATATCTGTTTCATGTATGATACCTTTTCAATTCTTGATTGAGTGGCAATATTATGTCATTTCTTCGTAAGAGTTCTACTGGGTACTTAATACTACTGCAAAGCTACAACTATTATTACGCCTTACAAAAATATCATTCTTCGGCTCTTAGCTATGACCAACTTCACTTGTCTCCATATGGTTCTTCCCAACATGTACTTTCTAACTTCTCTCAACTACTACCATTCTCCATGGTTAAGTTTTTCGCGTGTACTGATTCCATTCTAGTGCAAGTGTATAAAAGAATAATCTCTTGTATATTCCTTTAATGCTGCTTACATAAACTAGCATTCAACTTCATAACTTAACTATTTAACTCTCTATTTTCTCACTAAGCTTTAACTACTTATGGTTCTGTTCTTCCAAGTTTTCACTTCTCTGGCTAACTATGGAGCTTAGCATTTTATAGTGTAGGGTTAGATTCTTCATGTATTTCTTGCTTACTAGTGTTATCTACTTAATGGCTTTTGAACTAAGGTGGTTGATTCTGGTAGTTTCTTTGGAAATTCTTCACAGTTTGCTAATGACTTAGAAGCAAGGTTCTTAAACTGAGCTTAACTGTATGTATACTTTTACTTAAACTGTATTCCTTATTTCGACGTCGATACTGGCGATTCGGTTCTGGCTATAACTCATATTCTATTCATACTTTTACTTTTGTTCTTACTACGAATTCGTTTATGATGTCTTTAACTTATTCTCCACACCTGGTTGCATCCTAGGACCTCTCTCTTTATTATTTCTCATATTGTAGTAAACTTATTTTCTCTGTTCTATACTATACTACACTTCTGCCAAACCACCCATACCTGTGGCTAAGGCCGTCCCAAACCCATGGTGTTCTAGTCAACTTAGACTAGGGCTGGGTACTTTATATGATTTGTGTGAGCTAACACTTAAGGGATCTTTGGTTTCATTCTGTTACTAAGAAACCTTGTTGTTACACACTTATGTCTTTGCTTATTAGGTATTCTCTCCTATCATCATTGCACATTGACGGCTTCAGTTACAAACATTTTTCCTTAGTATTCTTTTGTCTCATGCTTTATCCTATTCTATACTGAGAACTTCCCTATGTCTCTGTCTTCTTATCTAAGGGATATCTTCTTCGTTTACATATCCACTATTACATCTAACACAAGTTCTTTGTATCTTAGTTATTACTTGACTACCACTTTAACTCTGTACCGCTCCATTTGAACAACTTCTTTCTTAACTCTTTTACTTAGTGTTGTCACTCACTTTTATTCTGTTCTTAAACTATGCCTGAAGGTCTTATGTTCCGGTATTCTTTCACTATACTTTCACTTATTCCTGGGAGTATCTTGAGTCAACCTTTAAGGTCCATCTCTGCTACTGTTGCCTAACGAGGGTTGGGAGAGTGGGAACTTGTCCTGAGGCCTTTCTGGTTATGGTGGTCTAGTTGCACATACTGTTTATTTATAAGCTTAGAACTCTTGTATATACGTGTCTGGTTTGCCTCCTCAAACTTTACTTCTGATAATTTTCAACTATCGAACACACTACATTTTCTACGAAATTCCTCTGGAGTCATATTCTCTAAAAACTTTCTCGTGCTGTCTCATCACTCCTTCCTATTTAGTCTCTATTGTTAAACCTTCTGAAGTCGTTACTTTGTTTCTCTGTGTGCCGCTATACTCTCTTTGTTATTCCTCATTAATAAGCTTACTCTTCTGCATGGGTTACTTTATCATCTCAATTCCTTAAACTCCTTACATCGTTACTCTCCTGAAAAATCTATCAACTTTGATTACTTAAGGCATGTTCTACTGAATCTTTTGGTTTAGGTGTCACTCTTATCTAGTTCTTCTTTTTCAATATAAAGAGACTCTTATGAGTCATATACTATACTTTTGAGATTCGCTCTCTCTGGTCCATTCGTACTTCTAAGTCTTTCATTCTTTAAGGGGTTCCTTAATTCAACAATGGCTTCTAAACTTAACTCAACTTATTGTGGCTTCAAACTATTCTATTTCATACTTCTTATCTATGTTTCAATGGACTTATCGATTTGGCTGTCTAGTTATCTCGTTATTCATCTAATCTATCAATTGCTCTTCTTTAATGGTTCGTCTCTTTACAGGGCTCTAAGTTGAGGGGTGAGCATATGCTCACAGGCTTTGTTAGAGTCTTCACTTATCCTGCTGTCTTCAAGCTACATTGCCCATGTCACTATACATACTGAATCCTCTTGACAATTCTGTTTCCTTTTTACTATCTTCATATCCTATCTTTTGGCTCTACGTCATGCTAATGAGGCTAGTAATGGTTCATTTTTCTGACTACTTCCTAGATTTCTTCTCTCTTCTTTTACTATAAGTCGTAGCTATGACACTTTGTTTTATTGTCCCTACTGGTACTTTTTTCACTTCTAAATACCTATAATCTCACGGGTCTATTCTTTTTATACTTCCACAGTGTTCTATTGGCTTTAGACTAATCTAAATGTTCTACTAAGTTTGATCTATTCTGTGGACTTCTATTATTACTACAAACCTTGTGCTGACTTAGCTAGATCTTGGGCTATACTATGTTCTCTTCTTTACATCCTCGAAAACTTCCTTAATCATTCTCTGGGTGATCTACCTCCCAAGGTCTTCCATTTCTTAAGATGGACTCTCGTCGGGCTTCTTTCAGTTGCCTTTATCTTTAGCTAGGAAATGATGGGACAAACCCTTACATCTCGATAGTTATCGTTCTCCTTATTCTAGTACTATGTGTCCTGGTAGAGTCTATATCTCAGGTAATATGGGTATGATGTAGGCTCTGTCAGGGCATCTTTCTTAACTGGTATCACTAAGGGGTGAGGATCTCGATAGGTCGGGGCCTTACCTATCGGATTCCTTGGTTAGGGCAACTAATCATTTTCGTGATGTCATTTATCTTATTTGCCTGCGTGTGTGGGTTTGGGAAATCTAGAATCTCTGCATCCTTATGGCATCTCACATCTATTAGAAGCCTCCACGACTAATCCTGATTTCTTGCTTCTTCTGCCTTATGGCTGTTCTTAGTTATTCGGGGAGACTCGCTATCTGTATGAGGTGCGCAAGAGCTATTGGATCTACTTAGAAGAATTTTCCGAGGTGGAAATGAATCTTGTTTGGAGGAAAGAAACTTTACTTAGGTCTACTCGGTATTTTACTCTTGTTCAGACTTGCTATATTCTCATTTACTACAAGTTTTGGTGTTATCTTTTATTATCTAACTCTGTGTCTCTGATTCTTACTACTATCTGGTTACTATAATCATCTGTACGTCATCTTTTACTTTTCTTATAGATCTCTCTTCCTATTCCCTTGGGTGATTATTCTCAAAACTTTACTATCTAGTCTCATAGTTTGTCTGTACTTCTGGTGATAAGCCATGATAACTACAGGATAATTCTCAACTTGAATCTAGAGTATAATTGTTTCCACAAAGAACATTATTCGAATAGTCTGGGAAAGCTTACTAACCTGTCTATAGGGCTTGAGAACGTACTCGAGGATCGTATACTGGAGAGGTAGTGCCCCGCTTACTAGTATCCCAAACATACTATATATACAAGACCCCAACACTCTACCCACTATTGGACAATTATAACCCATAGCGTCACTATTTGTACAGATCATTGTGTTGTTGTACAAATTAACTATGTGACAAAGAGATTGCACTCTGATCATTTGTGATTAGATCGCCTAGATGTATAAATGATGAGAGGTCCATATGATTTGTTCCTGAACTGAGAATGATATGAAACAATATCAGTCCACGAAGGATAAATCATTAAATATTCCTAGTCAGAGTATTATCGAGATTGGACATCGATAAATACGTAAAAGACTAGTATTACACTTGTGCGCGTTGTGAGGGCACAACAACATAGTTCTAATATATTTGGGTATATGATACTCATGCAAGTGTAATAGGAGGTTGTGTTGTTGGATAATATGACCCATAGCGTCACTATTTGCACAGATCATTGTGTTGTTGTAGCAAATTAACTATGTAATAAGGAAATTGCACTCTCATCATTTGTGATTAGATCACCAAAGATATATAAATGAAGAGAGGTCCCTATGATTAGTTCCTGGATTGAGATGATATGAGACAGTATCAGTCCACGAAGGATTAATCATTAAATATCCCTAGCCGTAGTATTATCGAGACTGGACATCGATAATGCGGAATAGGCTAGTATTGCACTTGTGCGCGTTGTGAGGGCACAACGACATAGTTCTCATATATATAAGTATTGGATACTTATGCAAGTGCGATAGGAGGTCGTGTTTCACCGATGGTACGGGAAACAGCTTCGCTCTGGATAGACCCCTCGGAATCCCATTGGTATTATGACGATGTGTCTATGGGAGGCCGAAATCAAGGTAGGTGTGTATAGTCTTAACCTGAGACTTACATCGCTAATGCTTACGACAATCGATATACTTTAGTTGAGGTCGTCTAGGACTGTAACCGGTTCTGTGTACGCCAATGCCGGGTATATTGAGAATCGTAGTGTATTGGATGTGATGTCAAGACGGAAGTGTCACTCCAGTCATAATGGAGATGATGTCACGCAGGATACGGTATTAGTGCTCTTAAAGTGATGCGCATCCAATCGTGATATTATGACCAGGTCATGAATATCCGATTATAGAGACTAGTTACCAGACATCCGATATGTGTTTCGGACGGGGCAGACACTTATCCAGCCCCAGCCCTAGCACGTGACTATCCGATACTGGGCCGATATGCACAATACATTTGTATACTACGCTTGATACAGATCTTAATATTCTTAAATGGATATGTCCGGAGAATTAGGTAGACTTGGTGTTTTGCTAGGAGTCGACCTTGTCTCGTAAATCGGTAGAACGTAGTACTTGGTACGTACGTGATTCGGATACTCCGACGACCGTATTTACTGCCAGATTATCCGGGGATCTCATGGGTCGCTTCCCGATAATCCACCGATGACGCACACACTCGCACTCTTGAATAATCTGGGATTATACAGAAGAGAGAGAAAATTAATCTAGGATTAATAACGGAGATGTTTTATCCGGGATAAAATGTCATCTAAAGAGAGAGAACGATTAATTCGGAATTAATCGATGTATTAATATATTCGATATATTAGACGAAATTAGATTTCGACGCGGAATTAAAATCAGATTTTAATTCGGGCAAACGAGTTAATTTAGAATTAATTCGTTAGCGACGTAAATAATAATTTCGCCAGGCGCAATTATTTATTTAAATTCGATTAAATTAACGTCGCGACGTAAGCTCGGTATTTCGGAAATATCGAACCCGAACGCGTGAGT
The DNA here is from genome assembly GCA_019454045.1 of Zanthoxylum bungeanum. Classification (NCBI taxonomy): domain Eukaryota; kingdom Viridiplantae; phylum Streptophyta; class Magnoliopsida; order Sapindales; family Rutaceae; genus Zanthoxylum; species Zanthoxylum bungeanum. The sequence continues at coordinate 10,699 of SKCR01053033.1, read as the reverse complement.
GCACGTGGGCCCACTTTCATTTGGAAACGTGTGGGGCCCACATGACACATGTCATTCTAATGCTTTGCATGTAGATTGTGTACATTGCACTCAATGTCATTGCATGGAGTTGAGTGTTTGACACTCTAAGCCATTGCATGTTATGTGTCATAATTTTATTATTAATTTAATGAAAATTATGGCATAAATATAAATTGATTTTTGGTAAATCATTTTAATAACTTAACACAATTTCATCTCTCACATTTTCTCTCTTCCTCTCACGCCCAAAACAGATTTTTGGGACTGGTTTTGAACCAGAAAAACGTGACACTAAAGGAAGCAAGGGTGGATTTTCATGGTGAATATTCAAGTGCTAGCACACTACGAGTCTTGCGAAGGTGGTAGGGAGGTTCACCATGAGGCGGGATTCATCCGACGGAGTTTGGAGCTTCGTTTTGAGACCCGAAACTGCCAAGACAGTGAGCATGGACTGCTGCAGTGGGCTTACAAAGGCAGTACGTTTTTTGCCTTGATTCGTCTTCAAATCGACATAACCGATCAATGTAAGTATTCCGCTATCTTCATTGGTGTATTCACGCATGTTTTCATGTCTTGTTTGATCTTGGGACCTTAGATAATTACCAACAATGGCATCATGAGCTAATGTTGCAAGCATGAAAAATGTAGGGCTTAAAATTTGGGTAAATGTTTGTTGAGCATGATTTGAATAAATTGCTTGTTTGAGTATGCTTATAACATGTTTAAATTCATATTGGTTGGACTAATTTGACGAAAATTGATTTGGAATAATTTTCCCCAATTTATTCTCCTTGGCCGAATGTATATGCAATTTTGGGATCTTGGATTTTTTGTTTTTTAATTCATTTGATGAGTTAGAATCGATTAGGTTGATGTTAATTTGAATCGGATTGGATTGGATTTTGAATTGGACAAAAACCCCAAAATCTTTGAGTTGGCCGAATGTGACTAATGCCCTAATGTCTTGGTAAATTTTGATTTTGATAATTGGATGTATTGGAAATCATTCGGGATATGTATTTAATGTCGAATGCGGATTAATTGGATTGAAACCGAAATGGACATGAAATCACTCCCTTGGCCGAGACCTTTAAACATGTAGATGGGTTTGATCTTTCAATTTGTGTGTTGGACATATGATAATGAATCAAGCATGATTAATTGGACTACTAATATGGTGTTTTAGAAATGTTGATTTAGTTGATTGATCATGTAATACACTTTGGTAATTAAATTGGGAAAAGTTGGATTTTTTGAATTTAATTATTTGGGCCTAATTTGGAAATTGGATTTATAAATGTTGTATTTGGGCCAATTGGGCTTGATTTATCAAGTTTGGTTTAGGCCAATGGATTGGATCCAATTGGGCCCAAAACCTTAACCATAAAGCCCAATTGGCGGCTAATGAACCTTTAATGTTCAATTGGGCCTAATGGGCCAAGATTGATTTATGGGCTTATTGGGTAAATCCCGGATTGGACTTTGGTTATCGGTTTGACCCGAGTTGACCAAAAGTCCACGCCTTAAGAAATCAATCAAAAGCCCATTGGACTTTAATTGAATTGACGTTGGACGTTAATCGGTCTTTGAGACGCGTTACGATTAGATTTGGAATTTAAATCGTAAAAGGTTTATTAAATAAAAGTGTAATATTTAATCTAGAATTGAATAGAGAATTAGTATTAAATACATGTTAAATTAGATTTAATGATGTAGTTTAATTTAATTCATGAATTCGTACTTTAAGTACTTATTCGCAAAAACGAGTTTGACTCGAACAAAATCAAATCGTTGTTTGAACATTGGATGATCACTTAATTATCAGATTAATTAATTTGATTGATTGATTGATAGCATGCTTATGTGTGTGAATACGTGGTTGTGTTGAATGAATAATGTATATCGGATGGATATTAGTCGGGTGGGCAATTTTAGAAATTGTTGTAATAAATTCGATTTATTTAATAAATTGGACCTGCGTGTCCAGCCTTATCACCTCTATTCTCTTTGTATTCTCTTCTCACCTATTCCCCTCTATGTATATGAGGTTTCTTTAGAAGTGTAGTGTAACGGGTAGAAGTAATACTAGTGCTAGCTTGAGTGAGAAAGGGAGAGATTTGATCTAGGATCAATGTGTTAAGTATCCATCCGCATATCATTATTATTTATTTTCATACTCGCTTTATTATGTATTTAGAATGCATGTTTAAGGGTGTATGATGAGACCTTAACAAAGATAATTAAATTGGTAGCCAATTTGCACGCGAAAAACCCTCGTTAAATATCAAGCGTTTATTTTCCTTCCATTGAGTGATTCTTACTCAAGATCCGAGATTGGCAGGGGTTGTTGGCCAAAGTCAAGCCCTTGTCCGTCAAAGATGTGTTTTAATCACGAGGCTTTGTTCCATATCGGTGTCGTGTCCAAGTTGTGGTTTGTTGGCCAAAGTCAAGACCACTTCTTGTCCATTGACATTGATTACGAAGCTTCCATGTCAATGGGTCCGCGCTTGACTGGGATCACTAGGTTTGTTGTGCCAAAGCCAAGGCCTAGTTGATTCAGAGGAAAAAGGTTAGGGTATATAATTCGATGTATAGGCATATATAAGATATATGTTTGGGACTTGGATGTCCACCTACTGGATCTAGGAGTTGGATGAGATCCAATTGATCTTCGAGATCTACCTAGTTAATTATCATACAATTTGTTGGCCAAAGTCAAGATTGTGTATATTTAACGGGATCCTAGCCCACTAGGAAACACGGTTTCCCGAGAGTACTCGACAGAGGGTTAGAGGCTCGACGAAAAATAGTGGGAGGCAAGTATTGAATTTGCAACATTCGTTCGAATACTCGCTAAACACGCTCATTTTATTTTACTCGTCATATTATTAAAAGTATTAGTTGGACTAATATTTTATGTTGTTTTAAATATATATAGTTGGACTATATACAAACTCATTCAATATATAGTTGATTTTATAATTGGATTATAGTAATCAATATAATTGAATTAAAATGATAGTTGATTTTATAATTAGATTATAGTAATCAATATTAAAATTATAGTTGATTAAATAATAGATTATTGTAATCATTATAATAAATAGTACCTTATTAAATTGATTAAATAGTTGGACTATTGAAATCAAGAAAGAATTGAAAAGTTGAATATTTAAAATATATAATCATTGGATTAAATGCTTTAAATGATTTAATTTTCAATTGGGAATTAATAATAGGTTAATTTATTGATAATAAAATAACTTATTATGACTAAGCCCATATTAAGCAAATAGTAGAGCATAAAGTCTTTGGAAGATTTATGTGATGATGACTTTAGTGCTTAATTAATATACTTATAATAAATCTATCTTTAGATTTAAAAGTATTAAAATTGCAATTAATAATTCTTGGATAATTAATTGACTATTCTAGTGGAGAAAAGTCAAAGTTTGCAATTGGGCATGTAGCACAAGGTGCATATCATTTCGATATTCTAAAACCCAAGGCTTGGCCAAAGGTTGTGAAATATTGAAAAGATAATTGACATATCCCAAAGTGACTACCATTTGGATATGGAAGACACGAAGGAATTAAAGATAGGGCGAGGCTCTAACTTTAAAAATATTTGTCAAAGTTATGTTTACTACTAGTATTGAAATTGGATTTTAAATACTTAGTGTGGTACATAATATATATATGTATTGACGTTCAGAATCCGCTGTGAGCTGGATACTGGCTTCAAGCCGAGATTTCTCTGCGAATTGGAAACGGGACGAAAGTCGCTGTTTCGACCGTAGATACCTAAGTTTAGGAACTACCCTTTGGGTATGTACTTAAATTAGGAAATGTTATAATGTAACTAGTTTGACTAGAGACATTATCTCTATATCAGTGTTTAATCCGATGCGGATAAAACCTTTATATTCTAGAACACTAAAGTGTTTCATTATATAAAGATGATACTGAGATAAATACATTGGATGTAAATAACAGAATTTATATTTTGAATATAATAAAATCTCAAACATATAAAATGACAAATAAATAGCTTAAATTGATTTGATCAATGGAGACTTATTGTGGCATTGTTGTCTAGGACACAATTAAACAAGACTCGTATATCCACACCTTTAAGAGTGGGTACTAGGACTGATTTGACTATTCAAATAAGGTCTACGAATCTAGTTTATTAGGTTAAATACCTAAAATACTATTTACTTGGTAATAGTAAAAGGGCCACCGATCTGTTAGCCCTATTCATGTGTGAATTAAGTGGGCCCATATCTAGCTAGGCTAGATGTGAACATGAATATTTCGTGACCTTAACGGATGTAGCATCACGTTGTGGTTATGTGTTTCTTTTGAAGAACACAGATCGGAAACTTTTGAAGTTTCGACACGAAGAAAACAAACAGATCGGCTATAGTGTTATTCCGCCACGGTAAGACCGAAATGGAAAATACTTAAGCAGTAAGTTTCATATATAAATGAAAGAGTACGGTGTTCTTTCATGTGAGGACTCCTCCCGAGACACGTCAGTTAGACGGTGTGTCTGAACTAAAACCGAATTTTGTTGGACATAATAAGGTTTATCACGAGTCGCTCTGAGCTACTATTTCCTTCTACAGGATATGTATTAACAGTGCAAAACTTATTTAGAATAAGGTTCCATATAAATCTGTTTGACAGATATCATATAGGATATGAACAGGAAAGAAACGAGGTTTCTCATTCCTGATAATTGGGTATGCCAGGCATAAAGTTTGGATGATACCAAACTAAGAACCCAAATTGGATTAGTGCCAATATAGGTTATCCTAAGGGAAACCATAAGTATAGTACTTATAAATCCCACATGAGAACAATGTGATTGTTGCTCACCATGCGGTTTTCCTGAGAGGAATACCGATATGCAGTGGTCAGTGGGAGGATAGTGATACTCGATGAAAATCGGAGTAATACTATTCATAGCACGAAGTCCTTAATGGAACACAAACAGTTCATCTATGATGAATCTGTACCATTAATCTTCAAATACACAAGAAACTAGTAGATCGGATAGAGTCAGAAAACAACCTAGGGTATGGGTTTCTGATCTAACCTCATTAAGATGTCAATCTTATGGAGGTGTACCATCCGACTACGTTATGAGGAAGTGATACGAGGTATCGACTCCCTGTTATGGCAAAGTGCCATGAGTCCGAAATGGATTCCATGTATAACGACTATTATGGATACTAGTTGTTGTACCACAAGGCGTTGTGCCTATGGTACATTATACGTCTTCAAGGAAGACATACATGGATGCAACATACCAACTTACAAAGCTAGGCTTTTGACGGAAAGGTATCGTTATCAACATTAATAACGGTTCAACCTTTACCTGTTGCCATGGTAAATCCATTTTGAAGATGCTTGAAAATTACTATATATTTCATTTATGAAATATGTCAGTTACAAATCAAAATCGCTTTCCTGAAAAGGAAACCTTTTGGAGGATGTTTACAACATCCTGACGATTTTGTATAACCGACAAACCAGGTTTGCGGGTTATTCGATCCATGTTTGGATTGATGCAAGCATAAGGTTCTTGGAACTGTCGTTTTGAAATAATCATAATGGTTTATGATTGACTCAAAACGAAATAATTCTTGTGTATATAAGGAGGTTAGTGGGGGAGAGCGCACTGACAGTGAAATTCCCATATTCCCATATAGCAATTGGTGAAAGCTTGGCTTTCATAAAATTCTTTCAATAGAAATTCTCCGTAGAATTCTGGGGAGTAACAACCTTTATTCAAGGAATAAAAATCTACTGGGATAGATTTGGAGTTGTAAACACTCTCTGGGAAATTGTACATTTAAAATGTACTTGTATTGGTGTCTCATACGCTTCGAGCATATGGAGTCACAATCGGGTCAATCCAAGTGATAGTCACTGGATTGAAGTTAAGAACATCTGTTAGTATCTTAGAGAACTAAAGATGTTGTCTTAAACTATGGAGAAGGAGAACTTGAAGTGACTGGGATCACTACTACAAGTTTCCAAACGATTAAATACTACGGTACTATAAAGTTTGAATACCGGGACAGTGAGCTGGAAATCTTCCAAGCAAGATAACTGTTGCCGAATAAACAACAAATGCGGATATTGTTGCTGCAGCTGAGCAGCAATAGAAGCCATTTGGATCAAAAATAAATCTAATTAGATTAGATATAGTTCTGTTAGCAGCTGAGCTAGGCGTCAGCACAAGGCTAAAGAATTAAAGGTCTCATCGACGATCCAGATATATACTTCTATTCATCTGATTCGTTCGGATCATACATCGTGGCGATGTGATGATCGTAAAATCGCGTCAGACGATAATCAAGCAAATCCGCTGACGAAAACCTTTCCTCAGCAATTTGAGCGAATTGTACATAGTTCGGGTGTTAGACACTCGAGTGACTGGCTATGTGCCAAGTGGGAGATTGTTGGATAATATGACCCATAGCGTCACTATTTGCACAGATCATTGTGTTGTTGTAGCAAATTAACTATGTAATAAGGAAATTGCACTCTCATCATTTGTGATTAGATCACCAAAGATATAAAATGAAGAGAGGTCCCTATGATTAGTTCCTGGATTGAGATGATATGAGACAGTATCAGTCCACGAAGGATTAATCATTAAATATCCCTAGCCGTAGTATTATCGAGACTGGACATCGATAATGCGGAATAGGCTAGTATTGCACTTGTGCGCGTTGTGAGGGCACAACGACATAGTTCTCATATATATAAGTATTGGATACTTATGCAAGTGCGATAGGAGGTCGTGTTTCACCGATGGTACGGGAAGGAAACAGCTTCGCTGGATAGACCCTCGGAATCCCATTGGTATTATGACGATGTGTCTATGGGAGGCCGAAATCAAGGTAGGTGTGTATAGTCTTAACCTGAGACTTACATCGCTAATGCTTACGACAATCGATATACTTTAGTTGAGGTCGTCTAGGACTGTAACCGGTTCTGTGTACGCCAATGCCGGGTATATTGAGAATCGTAGTGTATTGGATGTGATGTCAAGACGGAAGTGTCACTCCAGTCATAATGGAGATGATGTCACGCAGGATACGGTATTAGTGCTCTTAAAGTGATGCGCATCCAATCGTGATATTATGACCAGGTCATGAATATCCGATTATAGAGACTAGTTACCAGACATCTGATATGTGTTTCGGACGGGGCAGACACTTATCCAGCCCCAGCCCTAGCACGTGACTATCCGATACTGGGCCGATATGCACAATACATTTGTATACTACGCTTGATACAGATCTTAATATTCTTAAATGGATATGTCCGGAGAATTAGGTAGACTTGGTGTTTTGCTAGGAGTCGACTTGTCTCGTAAATCGGTAGAACGTAGTCTTAGAACGTGTACTTGGTACGTACGTGATTCGGATACTCCGACGACCGTATTTACTGCCAGATTATCCGGGGATCTCATGGGTCGCTTCCCGATAATCCACCGATGACGCACAACTCGCACTCTTGAATAATCTGGGATTATACAGAAGAGAGAGAAAATTAATCTAGGATTAATAACGGAGATGTTTATCCGGGATAAAATGTCATCTAAAGAGAGAGAACGATTAATTCGGAATTAATCGATGTGTTAATATATTCGATATATTAGACGAAATTAGATTTCGACGCGGAATTAAAATCAGATTTTAATTCGGGCAAACGAGTTTAATTTAGAATTAATTCGTTAGCGACGTAAATAATAATTTCGCCAGGCGCAATTATTTATTAAATTCGATTGAATTAACGTCGCGACGTAAGCTCGGTATTTCGGAAATATCGAACCCGAACGCGTGAGTGCACGTGGGCCCACTTTCATTTGGAAACGTGTGGGGCCCACATGACACATGTCATTCTAATGCTTTGCATGTAGATTGTGTACATTGCACTCAATGTCATTGCATGGAGTTTGAGTGTTTGACACTCTAAGCCATTGCATGTTATGTGTCATAATTTTATTATTAATTTAATGAAAATTATGGCATAAATATAAATTGATTTTTGGTAAATCATTTTATAAACTTAACACAATTTCATTCTCTCACATTTTCTCTCTTCCTCTCACGCCAAAACAGATTTTGGGACTGGTTTTGAACCAGAAAAACGTGACACTAAAGGGAAGCAAGGGTTGGATTCATGGTGAAAATTCAAGTGCTAGCACACTACGAGTCTTGCGAAGGTGGTAGGGAGGTTCACCATGAGGCGGGATTCATCCGACGGAGTTTGGAGCTTCGTTTTGAGGACCGAAACTGCCAAGACAGTGAGCATGGACTGCTGCAGTGGGCTTACAAAGGCAAGGCAGTGCGTTTTTTGCCTTGATTCGTCTTCAAATCGACATAACCGATCAATGTAAGTATTCCGCTATCTTCATTGGTGTATTCACGCATGTTTTCATGTCTTGTTTGATCTTGGGACCTTAGATAATTACCAACATGTGTTCACCGATGGTACGGGAAACAGCTTCGCTTTTGATAGACCCTTCAGAATTCCATTGGTAGTTTGACTATGTGTCTATGGAAGTCCGAAATCAGGGGTAGGGTGTATTTGGTCTTAACCTGAGACTTGCACCGCTAATACTTGCGACAATCAATATACTTGGTTGAGGTCGTCCAGGGCTTTAACCGGTTCCGTGTACGCCAATGCTGGGTATATTGAGAATCGTAGTGTTTTGGTGTGATGTCAAGACGGAAGTGTCACTCCAGTCATATGGAGTTGATGGTCACGTAGGATACGGTACTGGTTCTCTTTAGTACTGCAGTCATCGGGATAAAATGACAAGTCATGTTTATCCGATATAGAGACTAGTTACCAGAGATCCGACATGTGCTTCGTACGGGGCAGACACGATTCCAGCCCCAGGCCTAGCACGTGATCATCCGATACTGGATCGAAATATGCAATACCACGTATACTACGCCTGATATAGATCGTTTTATTCCTGTAAGCATGAGTTCTGGAGAATTGGGTAGGCATGGCGCTTTGCTAGAAGCCACCTTGTCTTGTGAATCGGTGTAAACGTAGTACAAGGTACTTACGTGTTCGGATAGTCCGACGACCCCGATTTACTGCCAACATATCCGGAGATCTCATGGGTCGCTCCCCGAAGATGCACCGATGACGTTGACTCGCACTTTAATTAATCGGGATTAATTTAATGAGATAGAAAATTAATATGGGATTAATTGCGGAGATATTTTATCTGGGATAAAATATCAATTAAAGAGAGAGAACGATTAATTTGGAATTAATCGATAAAAATAATATATTGATATATTTAAGAAATTGGATTTCGACGCGGAATTAAAGTTAGATTTTAATTCGGGCGAACGAATTAATTTAGAATTAATTCGTTAGCGACGTGAATAGTGATTTCACTCGGCGTAATCGTTTAATTACGACACCAACGGAAATTCGTTAATTTGGAATTATCGAACCCGAGCCCGAGATTATTTGCGAGCGCATTCGCATTTCGAATTCGAGTGCGGCACGCAAGTCAAATCAAGGGTTCAAATCATTAGTCACATCAAGCGTCAAATCACATGTCATTTTGAGTGATGGGACATTTGAGTGATAGATGTGAGTTGATTTGAGGTGATTGACAAGCATTTAATGTTTGCCTTTTTGGAAATTAAAATGGTAAATGGTTTATATTTTTGGAAAATATATAAAACCCTTTTACATTTTTTATTTCCCCACTCTCTCTCTTACACGGTTGTAGGACACAGGATTGGGCGAACAGAGCAGTTCTAGGCCGCGGCTAGTTTGAGTACGAAATAACATGGAGCGCCCACCCCGGTGTGAACCAGGACAAAGATTTAAGGCCGCACTCCCCCTCGCAAGGGAAGACCTCAAACCGTTGGGTTCGGAAATGGTTCATTACTTATGTCACTTGTGATGATGTGATTTGTGCAATAAAAACAAAAATCTATTCAACATTCATGCTCAAGGGTAATCTACGCCTAAGTCCGCATGCATAATAATAACAATGAGAACCTATATCTAATTCGAATACTTCAAAGTTGTCATAACGACAAACACGCAATAACATACAATCATCACACAAGGATGCTCAATTATCTAATGCGGAAAATAAATAAGAATCTAAGCATAAATATAAATAAATCCCTAATGTGAAAACAACCTAATCATGCATAAAGAAATAAATTCTACCGACTAAATCATGCTTAAGATGAATAACATGCTTACCACCTAATCATGCCTTAATAGAAAATAAATGACCTACGAACTACAACATGCTCAAACAAAAGTTTGGATGAGATGAAATACATGTCTCTTAAGTGGTACGTGGCGGTTGTATCCTGAGTACAAACCGCACTACCGTCATTCAGATCGGCTACGAAATTTACGTCCGGGTTTCCATCCTATATACCATAAAAGGGAACACATATTCGCGCATCCAACAATAATATCATGCCCAACGACTCTCATGCGATAATTTTTTAAAATAAATAAAATAAATGAAAGATAATAAATAAAAGGGCGCCCTCAGGTCTAACCTTTTTGTCGTCTCACGAAAGGGCGTTACACGTCCGCTGGAAGGGTGAATGATCCGCAAATCTTTTGGTTCACTAACTCAACGTCTTTC
>SKCR01053032.1:0-51364 GCA_019454045.1 Zanthoxylum bungeanum | reverse complement strand
AGTTTGGGGCGAGGCCCATATCAGTTTCAGTTTGGGGGCGAGGCCCATATCAGTTTGGGGGCGAGGCCCACATCAGTTTTAGTCTGGGGGCGAGGCCCATATCAATGTCAATTTGGGGGCGAGGCCCACATCAGTGTCAATCCGAGGGCGAGGCCCACATCAGTATCAGTTTGGGTCGAGGTGCCCCCGTTATCGGTTGTAGTTCCGGGTCGAGGTGCCCAGGGTCGAGGTGCCCACTACATCATCAGTTCGAGGGCGAGGTCCCTATTGTCAGCGGTGTTGGGTCGAGGTGCCCAGGGTCGAGGTGCCCCCGTTGTCGGTTGTAGTTCCAGGTCGAGGTGCCCACTACATCATCAATTCGAGGGCGACGTCCCTATTGTCAGCGGTGTTGGGTCGAGGTGCCCAGGGTCGAGGTGCCCCCGTTGTCGGTTGTAGTTCCGGGTCGAGGTGCCCAGGGTCGAGGTGCCCACTACATTATCAGTTCGAGGGCGAGGTCCCTATTGTCAGCGGTGTTGGGTCGGGGTGCCCAGGGTCGAGGTGCCCCCGTTGTCGGTTGTAGTTCCGGGTCGAGGTGCCCCGGGTCGAGGTGCCCACTACATCATCATTTCGAGGGCGAGGTCCCTATTGTCAGCGGTGTTGGGTCGAGGTGCCCAGGGTCGAGGTGCCCCCGTTGTCGGTTGTAGTTCCGGGTCGAGGTGCCCAGGGTCGAGGTGCCCATTACATCATCAGTTCGAGGGCGAGGTCCCTATTGTCAGCGGTGTTGGGTCGAGGTGCCCAGGGTCGAGGTGCCCCCGTTGTCGGTTGTAGTTCCGGGTCGAGGTGCCCATGGTCGAGGTGCCCACTATATCATCATTTCGAGGGCGAGGTCCCTATTGTCAGCGGTGTTAGGTCGAGGTGCCCAGGGTCGAGGTACCCCTGTTGTCGGTTGCAGTTCCGGGATGCGTCCCAGGGTCGAGGGCCCACTGCATCATCATCACAGTTCACATTCGGTGGTTCGGGAACAAAGCCTAGAGGTCGAGGCATCTCGCCATCATATCAATTCAGTTCGAAGCAGCAGGTAAGTCAGGTGGCAGCTGGCGAGCCAGGTAAGTAAAAATGTATTGCACGAACTTTGATAAGACTGTCATTGTCACACACTGCACAGATCCCATCAAAGTGGGGGCGACTGTAGGCATTGCATTTTTGCATATCAGCCCAATGATGAGCCTCGAATGGAGGCACTACTTTTTAGTTGCGGAAGTTTCGGAAAGCGGTTGTCGGAAGGGAAGGGTCAAGAATTGACATTTTTATTGGATTTGGTTCGTTTGTTCGAGCTTCGGGTTCGCTCGTTCGGTCTCAATTTTAATTTATCCTCGGCCCGGTTCACAAACCAAAATGCCACCTTTTCCACTCCCCATACACTCCCACGTGAAAGCCACCCATTTTTCCATCTTCCACCAAATAATTTCACAAAACAAAAAGTCCAAGCCAAATCCCTCACATGCCTTACATTCCTTCCCAAACACTAACCAACAAAACCACCCATGCACTCTCCAATAAAACACCAATCACCAAGAAATAAAAATCCAAAATAAGCACCAAAGCCACACCATGCCATACCCCACAGCCCATGCATCTCACGTCTTTCACCAAATAATGAACAACAAACCCATTCCTACAACCATGACACCCCATACACTGTAAAAGCCCATAACAGCCTGCAACGGATGCCATAACCCAGGACCACGCATAAAGCCTCACCAACTTGCCTTCACGCGGGAGGAGGAGGAACACAAAAAGAAGATCATACACATCAACCCCCCTCCACACAGTTTCTCTCATCACCGGTCAACTCCCCCCTCATACACGCACGTAACCTCTCAGCCACTGCCCTTCACGCCCATTACCCTCTTCATCAGCCTTCACACACTTAATCAACTAACGCACTGCCCAGCAACTCCATTCAGCGCACACTTGCTCCAACAGCCACGACCTCGACTACACTTCACGCCATTCACTAAAGAGACAAAGCAACCCTTAACTCCCTCCAAATGCGCCCCTAACCTTCATCATTCACGCCAAGATCCCTTCACACAGCCCTCACGCATAGCCACACCACACTGCCACTGCCAGCCCCCTACGCCATTCAAGCACAGCCCACGTAACTCTCAGAAGCTCACGCACATTCCTCAGCCATGATAATAACCCTAAACCATTCACGTTGATGCCCTTATCAACGCCACTCACTGACCACACAACCCTTCTTCATGTATTAAGCTCCAGTTCACGCATACCACAAGCCTTGATGGACGCCAAATAACGCACTGCAAAGACACACCACTTAGCCTATCACAAAACCATCATCACATCTGCCGAGCAGCCCCTGCACGTCATACCCTAGCAGCCCTCACGACCATCTCTCACGTCCAGCGCAAAAACCAAATAACAAACCCTAAAGGCCCCTCCCAAAACCACACATAATATAAGCGCTATACAGCCCCATAAGCCATGTATCTCACTCACTAATCCCAGCTGATCACGCCCTTAGCACTTCACAACTCTGTTCGCCTATCACTCAGCCCTCACCTCTCTCGGCTAACCTCACCCTAGCAAATCAGCAAGCCACACACTCTATACTTACACGTGAAGCCACATTCATAAACATAGCAGCCTCCACCGACCAAATACTCAAGCCAACTCACTTTCATGGCCTTCACTTCAATAAACACACAAATGATGAAACCCTAGCTAGCTCTTCAAAACTGCCGAGCAACCCTAACTCCACTCAAACTGCCGAGCAACCATATCAACACCACTTGCCGAAGACCCCTAACCCCTCACGATCACAGCCCATGGCCATTGCCCTCACTGCTCAAGCTTCACAGCCGAATTCAACATGCCACGATTAGCCGACTACCCTTCCTTTACGCATGAACTAGCTGATCACGCCACACCATGTTCATCACAGCCCTTCTCCACTTCAAAAAAAAGCTCATATAAGCAACAATCGACAGCCAGTACCCCTGCGCATAAACCCCTTGCTTTCAGCCCCTGCACACACTCAATGCACACCTGAACACGTAGTCATGGCCATGCACACGTAGACAATTAACGCAGAGCCACAACCAGCCACCTAGCCTTCACTGCCAGTTCAAGTCCCCCCTCACTGCCTTAGCAACAAGCCAAAGCCATCAACGCCCCCCTCAGTTCACGCCATTACCCCTTCATTTCAGCCTCTGAATCAGCTCCAAATCAGCCCCTGAAGTGCGCTAAAACATCCCCCATGCAGAAACAATAAACTCACGTAACTGCCCATATCATTCACGCTAATCAGCCCCCCTAACTTCACGCACAAAGCCTTTCAAACAGCAAGCCATCCAACTGAAAACAACAGCCCCAACCGATACAAAACAGCGGCAAAAATTGAGATTAAAACAGTCCGAAAATAGCCTGAAGATTTAAGATTAAAACAGTGAGAAAACGGAGAAAAACAGTAAAAAAGCGGACCCGTTGAAAACGGACAAAACAATGAAAACAGCGGACCCGTTGAAAATGGACAAAACAGTGGAAACAGCGGACCAGTGACAACAGTAGAAACAGCGGACCAGTGAAAACAGTTGAAACGACATCCCTTCCGGCACCGTGGAACGCACTCCCGGAAAGCGACTTAAAAGGTAAGACCTGAGGGCACCCTTTTATTTATTATCCTTTATTTTTAGTTATTTTATTATTTTATTTCGCATGAGTATTGTGAATTAGTGTATGATGTGATTTCGGGTGAATGAAATATGTGTTCTTTTTGTGGTATATTGGATGGAAACCCGGACATAAATTCCATAGCCGAATCCGAATGGACGGTAATATGGTTTGCACTCGGGATACAATACCCCGTACCACTTGAAAGATTCATATGTTTCATTCCACTCAAACTTGTATGTGAGCATGATTAGGCTATTAGAATGTAATTTTTTTTTTGGGCATGACTTTAGTTATTTACCTTTTGTATTAGGAATTTAAATTAAGGCATGTTTAGATTACTATGTATGTAACATGTTTGATTTGTGATGTCGGATGTTTGCCGTTATGAAAAGTTTACTGTTGAAGCATGCAAACCTAGAATTTAGACTACTTTGACCAACATGTATGTTGAGTAGACATGGTTAATATTGCACAAATCCATTCATTACAAACGACATAAGTAAGGGACCATTCCGAACCCAACGGTTTGAGGTCTTCCCTTGCGAGGGGTGAGTGCGGCCTTAAATCATTTTTCCCGGTTCACACAGGGTGGCGACTCCATTTTATTTCTCCGGTTTAGTCCCCCGCGGGCTACTCCGTACTCCCAACCGGGCCGCGAGCCCGGAACAGCGTCGTCCATTTTCTGTGTCCTACAATTCGCTTTTCTATTGTAATTATCTTTATTTTCGTAGACAGGATCCATACTTTTTGACCTTTCACGGTCTCTTTTATTGTTTAGCTAACAATCGTCATTTGGAAGATATTAGTGCTATTATTACTCACCCTTTTTCAGGTACTATAAATTCAGCCCGTCATTGCACTTTTGAAGGCTTCCAGAGTTGAAAAAGAAATACAAAAAAAAAAATGGAAGCCACTTCAAGAAGACGAGTTGAAAACATCTGCGTGTTTTGTGGTAGTAGTGTTGGTACTAAGCCACAATACATAGAAGCAGCACAGGAATTGGGTCGAGTCTTAGCTGCAAGGAATATGCACTTAATATATGGCGGAGGAAATCTTGGACTTATGGGGATCGTTTCAAAAGCTGTACAGGAAGGAGGCAGTCATGTTTTGGGAATCATCCCAAAACCCTTGGCAGAGGCAAATCTTATTGGATCATCAAACGGAGAGGAACTGATCGTGCCAGGTATGTCTGAACGACTGGTAGAAATGATTAACCGTATTGATGCTTTTATCGTTTTGCCAGGTGGCTTGGGCACATTGGAGGAAATTTTTATAGTTCTATCTTGGGCGAACCTGAACATACACCAGAAACCGCTTGGACTGCTTAACGTTGATGGATTTTATGATTTTCTTTGTGTGTTTCTTGATGATGCTCGGAGAAATGGGTTCGTGTCAAAACCTATGAAAGAACTCATCTTCACTGCCAGAACTGCTCCGGATCTAATAGACCAACTCATAGCCTATGAACCACAAGTTGACCCTATCCTTTCAAAGATAAATTGGTCTGAGGACGATCGTGGTAAGAGGCGTCGGATTAATCTGGATCTTAACCTTTAATTTCCTATAGATTTTCAGCTAACCAGGTACAACCTTCTTAACTCTCCTTTTACTGTTTAAGACATTGGGGACAATGTCTCATTTAGGTTTGGGGGAGGGAATTAGTTGATCAGTACCTTATTTTTAGTTTGTGTGTTGTTTTTATTTTTAGTTCAAATTTTTTCGAAAAATACAAAAAAATTAAAAAAATTTCAAAAATTACAAAAATATTTTGTGTTTTTTGTGTTTTTGTTTTGACTAAAAGGTGAAATTGGTGAGAGGTAGCTGAGTAAGGAGTTCCCACTCCTGATACGTATCTTAAACCATTTATTTTGAAACAAGTTAATTTTTGTTTATTTCATTTTGAATTATCTAATTCGTAAATTCTCCATAACACTGACTAAAAGGAATCTTCATATGCTCAGTTGACAGGTATTATCAACATGCATAGTAACATGCAGACATGAGCTAAAATTGAAAAGTTTGTAATATTCAGTGCTCTAGTTTAATTGGAGGAAGCATCTAAAAAAAAAGTGATGGAGTAAAAAAAATAAAAAAAATAAAAAAAATAAATAAAGTATCTAAGATCTGGGTTATTAAGTCTGTAAGGGTGTTTCAACACCTAGTGCCCTAAAACCAACTGGTTTGGGAGTCACTGGCCCAAAGCTCGCTACATGGATCAAAGATGCTGCAAAAATATATATATCTGAAGTCTGAGTAATTAAGTTCGTAGGGGTGTTTTAACACCTGGTGCCCTAAAGCCAACTGGTTTGGGAGCCACCGACCCAAAGCTCGCTACATAGACAGAAGGTATTGTATATAAAAAGGTGTGAATTCTGATAGAACTTTAGGACAAAAATATTACTCTCTTATCAACTGCACTTATGACTGTTGTGGGAAAAAATGAGTTGTTTAATATTTTGTTGGCTGTGTATATGAAGAATGGTAAAAATAATCGGAGAATTTACTTATTCAGTAATTTAGAAAGAAACAAAATAACTAGTAACTTGGAGTAGAAGTTTCACCTGATTAGTCACTAACATTTTTTTATTCTCTTTTTGCTTGTCTTTTTGTTTTTATGTGCATTAGTTTTATTACCTGTTTACTTTTGTAAAATATTTGTGGGTATCATTGCTGTAAACCCTCACGAGACTACAACTCGTCCACTAGGGACACCTAGGGGTTTAAAGGCTTGTTGCATATGCTAAATGCAACCGTGATCCCTACGAAAGTGGCTTAGTTTAATTTTATTTTTATTTTATTATTTTTCTCGAGGACTAGCAAAATGTTAGGTTTGGGGGTGTGATGAGCGGAAAATATATCAATATTTACCGCCCCTTTAACTTAATATTTTGTTTAGTTTCTCGGGTTTGATGAACGTTTTGATGTGTTTTAGTTTATTTTACAGATAAAATAATATCGGGTCTCAATGAAATCATTTAGGATGAAATATGGGTCAAATAATGGCAATTATTGGACTTGATATTATAATTTTGGAGATTGGAAACTTGAAATGGCGTTTTGACGAAGTGCAGTTTTGGAAATTTCAATTTTGCGCATCTGTCGTATTTTGGGCATAACTTTTTACTCAGATATCGGATTGAGCTGATTCAAGTTCCAGATTAAAGAAGACTCAACGTTCTACAACTTTTAAAGAGAAAATATTTTCGAATTCTGATGATTTCATGACCGAAATTGATGAACCATCCAGAAGTGTGTGGAGTGTAATTATTAAAAGTCATTATCAATCATTTTCAAAGCAAAATATTAATTAATTAATAATTAATAAAAATTATCAAATCAACACCAAACAAGATAAGAAATTAGTGGAGCAATTATGGATTTGGTGGAGTAATTAGTGGAGAAATTAATAATGGATTTGGTGGAGAATTTGATGGATGATTTGATGGTGGCAAAATTTTACCTATAAATACCAAGCCATTTCATTTGTAAAATTCATACTTTCTTCTTTGAAATTCTTAATGAATAAATAAGAAGATTGTATCTAGTTTAGTTATTTACAGTTTTTAGTAATTAATTTTCACTTTCGCACTTTCTTTTCTTTACTTTTCAGTTTTTACTTTCCGCAATTTACTTTTACGCACAACATTTTCTTTCTTTACTTTTGCAGTTTTTATTTTTCAAACAATGATGAGGTAATTCTCCTTTGCTGGGGTGAAAGGTAAAGCTTTTATTATCACTATTTTGATTAATCTCCCTTAATTATAATATAAAAAACTAATTAAAACTTGACTTAAAAAGGGATACCGCTATATTGGTCGGTTGGTAATTTATTTTAAATTGGTTTTAAACTGACTAAGTATGGATACCGCCTGGTTGGTCGGTTGGTAATTAATTATTAATTTGACTTAATCAGGATACCGCCTATATGGCTTATTGGTAATTATCACGCAAAGTTAATATATTATATTAAGGGAGATATCTAAAATAGTAGTAATAAAAGTTGATCCTCTAACCCCAGCATTTTCTTTTATTGTACTTTTACTTTATTTAATTTCAGCAATTTACTTTTATTTTTATTTTTATTATTTTTTTTTACTTTTTACTTTTTACTTTTTATTTTTACTTTTTACTTTATTTACTTTTCAGTAATTTACTTTTTAGTATTTAATTTTCAGTATTTTACTTATGTCTTTTATTTTATTTAAGTTTTTACTACCAGTAAATATGTTTCGTAACTAAGCCAGTTAACTGGGGTTGTGATGAATTTTAATATCACCGGTTTATAAAGGGTTATTTTATAGTTTGGGTAATTTAAAGGTTTATTTAATAAGTCTTAAACTTAATGCTTCTTGTTGTCTAATCACCAATAAGATTGATATGGTAAATCTAAAATGAACTAGACATAGGGATTTTAGGTTTCAGCCTTAGACTTAATAGCCCACGATCTTCCTTGAGGATAGATAACCCTTTAATAGATTTCCTTACAGGATAGGAATATACCTGTCGGGCGGGGGTAGCCATAATTGGAACTTAAACTTAATGAATCCAGATAATTTGGTTGACATAAACATATGGTTCAATTGGGTTAAACTGGGTATTTGTGTCTGACCATCGACATAGGCTTTTGCATAATTTAGTGTTCCAGGTTAGTAAACTGATTTATTACACAAACATAAAATAATCACTTCATCTTTTAAAAGATATTAGAATGATTCACAACCCTAGATCTTTGTGTCTTTTGTTATTTTTCCTTAGTATTTTCTTTTGTCTTTTTTATTTATTTATTTATTTAGCAAATCTACAATCAACCAAATCAATCAAACAATCATTCTCTTCTCCCTCAATTAGATATCTGTAAATCAATAGATTCAATAATTAATAACAACAGTAGGAATTAAGTCATCGTGGGATCGATATTTTTATACTACTTGAACGATACGTGCGCTTGCGTTATACGTGTGTGTTTACGCCGGTCACGGAGTGATAGCCATTCCGACGACCGTGAAACGTGAGTCCGAAAGTCGACATAAAAGGTTAGACCTGATGGTACTTTTCCTATTATTTCCATCTATCTTTTTAATTGTTTTATTCATTTTTATCGCATGAGAGTCGTTTATTGGTGCATGATTGTGGCCCTTGAATAAATGGAAGATATATGTATTGTAGAATGATGTATGTTGTGGCCCTTGAATAAAATGAAAAATATGTCGCCTCTGGTGGTATATAGGATGGAAACCCGGACATAAATTTCATAGCCGATTCCAAATGGACGGTAGTATGATCTGTACTCGGGATACAACTCCACGTACCACTTGAGTAAACGGCGCATATTTCATTTTATGTTGTTTTGATTTGTTTATTACTTGCTACTTGATTTTCGCATGTTATTTGTTTATGTAATGATGAGATAAAGCGCATGGGCTTAGTAAGTGCGATTAAATGTCCTCTATTTTGAGAGGTTAAAATCATTTACCACGATGCTTTGCTGCGCCAGATGATGTATATTGGGTTGAATGTGAGATATGTTCAATCGGGTATACGAAGTCCGATATTGTTGTCTTTATTTCTTATATGCATCGTGTTATTAGTGTATGGGCCTAGTAAGTGCGATTAAAGGTCCTCTATTTTGAGAGGTTAAAATCCTTTACCACGATGTTTTGCCGTGCCGGATAATGTATATTCGATTGGATGTGAGATATGTTCAATCGGATACACGAAGTCCGATATCATTGTCTTTACTTTTTATATATGTATTGTGGTATTAGCGTATGGGCTTAGTAAGTGCGATTAAAGGTCCTATATTTTGAGAGGTTAAAATCCTTTACCACGATGCTTTACCGCGCCGGATAATGTATATTCGATTGGATGTTAGATATTTTCAATCGGATACACGAAGTCCGATATCATTGTCTTTACTTTCTTATATATGTATTGTGTTGTTTGCGCATGAGCTTAGTAAGTGGGATTAAAGGTCCTCCATTTCGAGGGGTTAAAATCCTTTACTACGATGCTTCGCCGTGCCGGATGACGTATATTCGGTTGAATGTGTTGGGGTTTGTGCTCAGAGCGCCAATTCCCGGTTTTATTTCTTTTGAATACTTCTGTAAAACATTATTATTATGAATAATATATGCAGTTTCTATAATATAATCTATCTTTCTATATGGTAAAGACGTAATGACCCTAGAATGATTAGTCATGATACAGTTGCAAAAGCGTCGCAACGGACATTGAGTAGTATCATGACGTTATCATTCTCAGACAGTTCCTGGTCAAGGTTTACACTACTTGGTCAGTAAAGTAAACCCGTTGAGACCGGTACGTGTCGTATACTGGAATATTTGATTCCAATGATTTCTCAATGAACCATAAGTCTTGGAGACTAGTATAGACGTGTAGGTGTTTATAGCAGATAAACATTGAACGACTCACCGAAGATTCTTAATGGATGGTACACCAGCGTCAATAAGAATCTTCTCGGGTTGAATAGCACTTGTGATTCTTAGACTTGAGATGCCATTGTGGGCACATGAGACATCTTCTACACTTAGACGGCAGTCACGTCACCGATCTATTTAGATCAGACCTCCGCATGTTCGTTGGGTGTAGATAGATCCTCAGGGTGTCCTATGTGTATCAAGATAGGATCCGTCAGTTCTGTGTACCAGAGCATAGGTAGTCCATATGATTAGCAATCAGATAAAACCATGGGCCCGTGGTAAAGTTTAGAAGCTAGTTCTAAATATTCTTTTTGAGATTGCTAATAGAATAGTCGACTGGATAATCCCGATAGAGATTTGACGTTTACATCTATATCTCTGGGATTTTTCCGGATACCTGTGACGGAGGAATTATACATTTGCCTTGACCTCAACCTGTATGGTTCAGCGAGATTATCCGTGATCGTCATAATCTACGGGTGGATAGATTATGGACACGAAATTAGATTTCGTGACGGATATACCTGAATCTAGAAAGTCTCAATAATGAAACATACTCGTAGAGCACTAGAGCAACATTAATAAATAATATTGATTATTTATAAAGTTGTTTAAAGGTTAAACGCAAGATACGTGCTAAAGGGACTAGATAGTCATTTGCCTAATTATTGTGTATTTTCATTTAATACTTGATTAATTTAAATACACATTAATTAATAGTCAAAATGAGTTATTTGACTTATATCCTAAAAGAATATATGTTTTTAATATTTAATGTAAATATTATACATATATTTAATATATTTGTATTTGATTAATTAATTGATTATTTAATTGTTAAATGATTAAATTAATTAAAATATAAATATCTTACATTAGGATATTTGGTGTAAATGATATTAGTTGCTTTTGTTGACTTTATATAAATATATATAAAGTGTTATTAAGATATTTATGCAAGTTGATTTAATGAAATTGAAATGAAATTAAAACAAAATTTGCTTATTATTCCATTTGGTAATTTCGGCCAAGGCCTTAATGTAATAAGTACATATTGTTTTGTTTTTCATTTACACTTTAACCTAATACACTTTACAAAAAGGAAACTCCATTGAAGAAACTTAAAGAAAGCTTGAGAAAGAAAGAAAGATCAAAGAAAGCTTGTAATTTTAGTAAGTTTTTCAAACTTGCTATTAGAAAGGAAAATGTTCCCTAGGTTCTAGGCTTCAACATGTGATGTTATTAGATTATTTCTTTCTTTATTTCTTTGTGTTTTTGTTGATGGAAGTTTGATTGAAGTGTTGAGCATGTATGGTAAGGAAGGTTGTGACTATTGTAGTTATAAACATTCTTTTAAGGTTTTGGAAACCATGTTGCTAATCTAGAGTTATTGACCCACTCTTAAATGACCTAGATTTTATCTTGAGTTGTTTCATTGTGTTGAGACTTGGATTGGATGGAAGAATGATGATTGAAGTAATGATTTAATGTATTTGGTCTAATTTGTCCAATTTGTGGAAATTGAAAAATTAGGGTTCATGACCAATTCCAAATTTGGGGATTTTCATATATGTTGTGTATTTGTATGTGTATATGATGCATACAAGTTTCATGTTCATTGGATTACATCTTGATGTGTTTTGATGCATGAAATGGAAAAATGCACAAACCCCCCTTTAATGGAGCTCTCGGCCAAAGAGTCAAAATTTGGGATTTTTGTTGCTTATGGTGTTTTGATGTTTTGAACATGCTAAGTTCATCTTAGAAATGATTTAGAATCATTCAAAATTGATTAGATCAATTTCAGACTAAAATGGACAAAATATCAAAGTAAGGGTAATTTGGTAAATTCACTTAAATATGATTTATTGAATTTTATTTCATAATTTAATTATTGGATAATTAAATAAATATGTTTATTTAATTAATCCGAGAAAAATTTTTGAAATCGGAAAATATGATTTTCCACCGCTTCCACTGCGTTACCGGATTCACCTCCTAAAAACCCCTACAGAATGAAGATGTGTTCAATCGGGTATACAAAGTCCGATATTGTTGTCTTTATTTTTATATGCATTATGTCATTAGCGCAAGTGTTGGACAATTATGACCCATAGCGTCACTATTTGTACAGATCATGGTGTTGTTGTACAAATTAACTATATGACAAAGAGATTGCACTCTAATCATTTGTGATTAGATCACCTAGATGTATAAATGATAGGAGGGGTCCCTATGATTAGTTCCTGGATTGAGATGATATGAGACAGTATCAGTCCACGAAGGATTAATCATTAAATATCCCTAGTCGTAGTATTATCGAGACTGGACATCGATAATGCGGAACAGACTAGTATTACACTTGTGCGTGTTATGTGAGATCATAACGGTATAGTTCTCATATATTGGGGTATATGATACTCATGCAAGTGTAATAGAAGGTTGTGTTTTACCGATGGTACGGAAAACAGCTTCGCTCTGGATAGACCCCTCGGAATTCCATTGGTAGTATGACTATGTGTCTATGGAAGTCCGAAATCAGGGTAGGTGTATTTGGTCTTAACCTGAGACTTGCATCGCTAATACTTGCGACAATCGGTATGCTTTAGTTTTGGTCGTCCAGGGCTTTAACCGGTTCTGTGTACGCCAATGCTGGGTATATTGAGAATCGTAGGGTATTGGGTGTGATGTCAAGATGGAAGTGTCACTCCAGTCATAGTGGAGATGATGTCACGTAGGATACGGTACTAGTGCTCTTAAGTACTGCAGTCATCGGGATATTATGACTAGGTCATGTATATCCGATAATAGAGACTAGTTACCAGACATCCGACATGTGCTTCGTACGGGGCAGACACGACTCCAGCCCCCGGCCTAGCACGTGACATCCGATACTGGATCATAATACGCAATACTACGTATACTACGTCTGACATAGATTATATATTCCAGTAAGAATATTTCTGGAGAACTGGGTAGGCACGGTGCTTTACTAGAAGCCAACCATGTCTTGTAAATCGGTAAGCACGTGGTACGAGGTACGCACGTATTCGGATAATCCGATGACCGTATTTACTGCCAACATATCCAGAGATCTCTTGGGTCGCTTCCCAAAGATTCACCGATGACAGTTGATTTAAATTAGAATTAATCTGGGATTAATTAAGAGAGAGAAAATTAATCTGGGATTAATTTAGGTATTATTTGATCTAGGATTAAATATGTTCGAAAGAGAGAGAACGCGATTAATTTGGAATTAATCGGTAGAATAAATTTAATAGTTAAATTTGATTTTTCTATTTAATTTATTCGTATGGGCTAAAATTAATATATCGGATATATTAAAATGAATTGGATTTCATTACGAAATTAAAGTTGGACTTTTATACGAACGAACGAATTAATTTAGAATTAATTCGTAAACGACATTCGTAATATATTTGCGAGGCATCGTTATTTAATTAAATTAGATTTAATTATTTCGCGACGAAAGTTCGTTTAATCGGATTAAACGGAACCGAGCTGCGGCAAATGTTCGTAGAGACATTTTGAGTTTTGAATTCAAAATGGTGGGGCCCACTTCACACATGTCACACATGTGAAGTGGTGGTTGGCAAGTGGTTGGCATTATACCAAAACCACTTACTTTCCAACTACTTGGTTTAGGTGAAACCAAATTACCCCAACTACATGGTTTTAGGTAAAAGGGTAAAACCCTTTAACAAAACCAAAAAGCCTTCTCTCTCTCTACACACTACACACTTGTAACACATTTTGGAAATGAGAAACCCTAATACACTCTACAATGGGCGTGAGCCTCTTTCTCCATCTCTTTGATTTTGTGACAAAATCAACAAAGCTATCACTTGGAGAAATCAACTAAGGTGATAGGGAAACTACTTCAAGAGTTGGAATCATCACTTAAATCTTGGAATCAACAAAGGAATGATCTTGGAGATCTTCAACTCAAAGCTTGGAATCAACAAAGGAAGCATCTTGCATCTTGGATCTTGGATCTTCTTCTCAAAATTTTAAAAGCTCAAATCCATTCAATGTAAGTAATTCCGCAACTTATTTTGAATTTATGAACATGTTTTCATGCTTATTAGATCCTTGGCATGTTCTAGGAACACTAACAATGGTATCAAGAGCCAATTTTAAGCATGAAAATTTTAGGGTTCATGAGACTAAAATTTGGGGCTTTTGTGTTTTGAGCATGATTTCTTCAAATTGATGATTTGAGCAAGCTTAGATTATGTTAACTTAGAGTTGTGCATGATTATATTTGAAATAAATTGATTGGATCAAATTTTGGACTCCCCCTTAGTGTGGCCGAAAGTTACAGTGCAGTCCACTGCAGTTTTTTGATTTTTGTAACATGAAATGATGTGTTTAAATGTTGATTGTTGGTTTGATTGGATTAGAATCAAAGTCAATAATGTTTATGTTAAAATCAAAGAGCATGTTGAGCATGAAATGATGATTTTAGGATTCAATTTGTGTTGAGCATGAAATGATGTATTTTGGCTTCAATTTGTGTTGAGCATGAATTATTGAATTAAGCATGATTAATTAAGTTAATTGGTATTTTGGAAATATTAAGTTTAATTAATTAATCATGGCTAATACACTTTAATTAAAATAATTGTGATATTTAGAATATTATAATTATGTTGATAAACCTTTAATTATGTAATGGGCTAAAAGTGTGTATTTGGGCTTAATGGGCTTGGTTTGACTAAGTTTGGTTTTGGACTTTTGGATTGGATCCAATTGGGCCCAAAACCAATTCCATAAGGTCCAAATATATCACTTGGCCTTTAAAGAATTTAATTGGGCCTAATGGGCCTAAATTAATTTGTAGGCAATAGGGTGATTCCTATTGGGCCTTGGCATTTTGGATTTGATCCATTATGGCCAAAGCCCATGCCTTAAGAATTAATTAAAAGCCCATTGGACTTTAATTGAAATGACATTGGATGTTATTGGGCCTTTGAGACCCATTAAGATTGGATTTGGAATCCAAGTCTTTAAGGCTTAAAAGTAAGTGTATATATTTAATTTGGAATTAAATTGGAATTAGTATTGAATACAAATAAATTGGATTTAAAGTTGTAGTTCAATATAATTCAAGAATACTTACTTTGAGTATTTATTCTGAAATGAGTTTGACTCACGCAAATCAAATCATTGTATGAACATTATATGGTCATTAATTCAAAGATTAATTAATTGGATTAAATTGATTGAATAACATGATTTGTATGAATACATGAATGTGTTGTGTATGAATAATGTATATCGGATGGATATTAGAAGGGCAAGGGCAGTTTTGGAAATTGTTGTAATAAGTTTAGAATTTATTAAATTGGACCTACGTGTCCAGCCTTTTATCTCCTCTCTCATTGTATTTCTCTTCTCACATATTCCCCTCAATGTAAATGAGGTTTCTTTATTGTATTTTGTAATTGGGTAGAAGTTAGAATAGTTCTAGCCGGGGAGAGGAAATTGAGTGATTTGTTCTAGGAACAATTTGTGAGATATCCATCCGCATATCATTATTAATTTATTTATTTATACGCGCTTTATTATGTATTTAGAATGCATGTTTAAGGGTGTATGATGATGAGACCTTAACAAAGATAATAAATTGGTTGCCAATTTGCACACGAAAAACCCTCACAACATATTAAGCGTTTTTCCTTCCATTGAGTGATTCTTACTCAAGATCCAAAGTTGGCATTGGTTTGTTGGCCAAAGTCAAGACCTTTGTCAATTGCGGATGTGTTTGAATCATGAGAGTTTTGTTCCATATCGGTGTCTTGTCCAAGTTGTGATT
Source organism: Zanthoxylum bungeanum (assembly GCA_019454045.1). NCBI lineage: Eukaryota > Viridiplantae > Streptophyta > Magnoliopsida > Sapindales > Rutaceae > Zanthoxylum > Zanthoxylum bungeanum. The sequence continues at coordinate 35,407 of SKCR01053032.1, read as the reverse complement.
TGTTGGCCAAAGTCAAGATCACTTCTTATCCATCGACATTGATTACGAAGCTTTCCATGTCAATGGGTTCCGCTTAACTGGGATCATTAAGTTTGTTGTGCCAAAGCCAAGGCTTAGTTGATTCAGAGGAAAAAGGTTAGGTAATATATTCGATATATTGGCATATATAAAATATATGTTTCGGACTTGGATGTCCACCTACTGGATCTAGGAATTGGATGGGATCCAATTGATCTTTGAGATCTACCTAGTTAAATATCATACAGCTTGTTGGCCAAAGTCAAGGTTGTGTGTTATTTAACGGGATCCTAGCCCACTAGGAAACTGGGTTTCCCGAGTACTCGACAGAGGGTTAGAGGCTCGCCGAAAAATAGTGGGAGGCGAGAATTAAATTTGCAATATTCGTTTAATTACTTGCCATACGCGCTCAATCAAATATCATTCGTCAATATATATTATTTATTAGTTGGACTAATATTTAATTGTTGTTTTAATAAACAGTTGGACTGTAATTCAAACTATTCAATAAATGGTTGATTTTATAATTGGATTATAGTAATCAATATATTGAATTAACCAATTTAATTATAATTGATTAAATGGTTGGACTGTAGTAATCATATAATAAATAGTACCGATCATTTATATTTGATTATATAATTAGATTATAGTAATCAATGTATTTGATTTTAACCAATAAAAGAATACTTGATTATATAGTTGGACTATAGTAATCATTATATTAAATAATACCTGAAATCGTTGATTAAATAGTTGGACTATTAGAATCAAGATTAAATTGAAAGATTAGTGTTTAAAATATTATCCTAGGGAAAATGTGTTTAGACGACTTTAATTTTCAAATTGGGAATAAAATTTCAGGATGATCCTGAAAACTAATAAGTTACTTTATTTGATAAAATAACATATTAGGCCTAAGCCCAGAGTTAAGCAAATAGTAGAGCATGATCTTTGGAAGATTCATGTGATGATAACTTTAGTGCTTAATTCATTATACTTGTCATAATGACTCCTTAATTTCTTAATCAGAACTAAGGATTAGATCCTTAAAGTATGATAATGAAATTGAAGGATCTTCATAGATCTATTCTTAGATCTTAGAAATATTAAATTGCAATAAACAACTCTTGGAGAGTTAATAACTATTCTCAAGGAGACCAAAGTCAAAGTTTGCAATAAGGCAAGTAGCGCAAGGCGCATCTTACTTCTTCGATATTCTAGAAGGCCAAGGCTTGGCCAAAGACTTCTGGAATATGAAAAGGGCAAAGGCAAAATCATTATAATCTTCTAGGAAGATAAAGAACATATCCCAAGATGTCTGCCTAAATTGTGGCAAACGGGGTCATTGAAGCGTGACTGCCGTATGGACAAAGTAGACATGAAGGAATTGAAGATGAGCAAGGCTCTGACTTCAAATATGTTTGTCAAACATTATGTTCACTACTAGTATTAAAATTAGATTTTGAATACTTAGTGTGGTACATAAAATATATGAATTGATGTTCAGAATCTGTTTTGAACAGGATACTGACATCATTTGAGATTAATCTGCGAATCGGAAACGGGACGACAGTCGCTGTTTCAACCGTAGATACCTAAGTTTAGGAACTACCCTTCAGGTATGTACTTAAATTAAGAAACTGTTAAAATATAACTAGTTTGACTAGAAATAATATCTCTATATCGTGTATAACTCGTTGCGAGTATACCTTTATATTCTAGAATACTAAAGTGTTTTATTTTATAAAGATGATATTGAGATAAACACATTAGATGTGAACAACAGTATTTATATTTTGAATATAAATAAATCTCAAACATATAACATGACAAACAAGTAGCTCAAACTGATTTGATCAGATAAGACTTATTTGTGGCAGTGTTTTCTGTGACACATTAAACAAGACTCGTATATCCACACTTTTGAAGAGTGGATACTAGGTCGGATTTGATTCCATTCAAATAAAGTCTATGAATCTAGTTTATTAGCAAAGTGCCTAAAACACCTTTACTTGGTAGAAGTATAAATGCCACCGATCTATTAGCCCTCTTCATAGTGACGTAAGTGGGCCCATATCTAGCTAGGCTAAATATGGAAATAAATTTTCGTGACCTTTGCAGATGTGGCATCTCGTTATGGTTATGTTTCTTCTTATGAAGCACGAATCGGAAACTTTTAGAGTTTCGACACGAAGTAGACAAATAGATCGGCTAAAATATTAAAACATCACGGTTTGACCATGATGAAAATACTTAAGTAATAAGTTTCTCATTTACTTGCTTGAAAGAGTATAGTATTCTTTCAATGAGGACTCCTCCTGGAACACGTCAATTTGACGGTGTGTCCGAACGGAGAAACCGAATTTTGTTGGACATGATAAGGTTAATCATGAGTCGCTCTGAGCTACCATTTTCCTTCAAAAGGGATAAGCATTAACAGTGAAATACTTATTTTGAATATGGTTCCATAAAAATCTGTTTGACAGATTTCATATTAGATATAAACAGGAAAGAAACTGGGCTTTCTCACTCCTTATGGTTTGGGAATGCTAGGCATACGTTTGGATGATACCAAACTAGAACCCAAATTGGATAAGTGCCTAATATAATTGGTTATCCTAAGGAAACCAAAGTATAGTACTTATACAACTCACTAGAGAACAATGTAATTGTTGCTCACCATGCGGTTTTCCTAAGAGGAATACCGGTATGCAGTGGTAAGTGGGAGGATAGTAAAACTCGATGAAAATCAGAGTAATACTGTTCAAGGCACCTAGTCCTTAATGGAACACAAACAGTTCATCAAGGATGAAACTGTACCAGTAATCTTCGAATACACAAGAACCGCGTAGGTCGGAGAGAGTCAGAAAACAACCTGGGGTATGGGTTTCTGATCTCACTTCATAAAGATGTCAATCTTATTGAGGAATATGAACTGACTACGTATAAGGAAGTGATACAAGGTATCGACTCCCTATCATGGCAAAGTGCCATGAGTCCAAAATGGATTCCATATATAACAACTACGTTTGGACACTAGTTGTTGTACCACAAGGCATTGTACCTATTGGTACTATATAAGTCTTCAAGGAAGACATACATGGAAGGCAACATACCAACGTACTATGCTAGGCTTGTAGCGAAAAGGTATCGTTATCAACATTGTGTTGATTACAACGAAATCTTTATCTGTTGCCACGTTAAAATCCATTTGGATAATGCTTGCTGATGCTACATGTTTCATTCGTGAAATGGGAGCTGAACGTCAAAATCGCTTTCCTTAAACGGAAACCTCTTTGGAGGATGTTTACAACATCCTGACGATTTTGTCGTATCAAAACTAGCAAACAAGGTTTGCAGGTTATTCAATCCATGTATGGATTGAAGTAAGCATTGGGTTCTTTGAACTATCGTTTTGATGTAATCATAATGGTGTATGATTTGATTCAAAACAAATATGATTCTTGTGTATATAAGGAGGTTAGTGGGAGCACTAACAATGATGTCCTAAATAATGATGATATGTCATTTCTTGGAAATGATATTCCCATATTACAATCGGTGAAAGCTTGGCTTTCATGAAAATTCTCCGTAGAATTCTTGGGAGAAACAACCTTTATTTAGGAATAAAGATCTACTGGGATAGATTTAAAGTTGTTAACACTCACTAAGAACTCGTACATTGAAAAAATGTACGTGACCTGGTCTCATATGTTTTGAGCATATGGAGTCACAAACAGGTCAATCCAAGTGATAGTCACTGGATTGATATTAAGAACATCCGTTAGTATCTTCGAAAACTAAGGATGATGTCTTATACTATGGAGATGGAAAACTTGAAGTGACTGGGATCACTGTAGCAAGTTTCCTAACCGATAAAACGACTTAAGTCGCTAAACGGTACTATACAGTTTGAATAACGGAACAGTGACCTGAAAATCTTCCAAGCAAGATACTGTTACTGAATAAACAACAAATGCGGGTTATTGCTGCACCTGATGCACAATAGAAGCCATCTGGGTCCATATCAAATCTAATTAGATTAGATATAGTTCTGTTAGCAGCTGAGCTAGGCGTCAGCACAGACTAAAGAATTAATGGTCTCATCAACGATCCAGATATATACTTCAACTATTCATCTGATTCGTTCGGATCATACATCGTGGCGATGCGATGATCGAATAAATCGCATCAGACGATAATCATACAAATCCGCAGACGAAAGCCTTTCCTCAGCAATTTGAGCGAACCGTACATAGTTCGGGTGTAAAACACTCGAGTGACTGGCTATAGGCCAAGTGGGAGATTGTTGGACAATTATGACCCATAGCGTCACTATTTGTACAGATCATGGTGTTGTTGTACAAATTAACTATGTGACAAAGAGATTGCACTCTAATCATTTGTGATTAGATCACCTAGATGTATAAATGATAGGAGGTCCCTATGATTAGTTCCTGGATTGAGATGATATGAGACAGTATCAGTCCACGAAGGATTAATCATTAAATATCCCTAGTCGTAGTATTATCGAGACTGGACATCGATAATGCGGAATAGACTAGTATTACACTTGTGCGTGTTATGTGAGATCATAACGGCATAGTTCTCATATATTTGGGTATAGGATACTCATGCAAGTGTAATAGAAGGTTGTGTTTTACCGATGGTACGGAAAACAGCTTCGCTCTGGATAGACCCCTCGGAATTCCATTGGTAGTATGACTATGTGTCTATGGAAGTCCGAAATCAGGGTAGGTGTATTTGGTCTTAACCTGAGACTTGCATCGCTAATACTTGCGACAATCGGTATGCTTTAGTTTTGGTCGTCCAGGGCTTTAACCGGTTCTGTGTACGCCAATGCTGGGTATATGAGAATCGTAGGGTATTGGGTGTGATGTCAAGATGGAAGTGTCACTCCAGTCATAGTGGAGATGATGTCACGTAGGATACGGTACTAGTGCTCTTAAGTACTGCAGTCATCGGGATATTATGACTAGGTCATGTATATCCGATAATAGAGACTAGTTACCAGACATCCGACATGTGCTTCGTACGGGGCAGACACGACTCCAGCCCCAGGCCTAGCACGTGACATCCGATACTGGATCGCAATACGCAATACTACGTATACTACGCCTGACATAGATTATATATTCCAGTAAGAATATTTCTGGAGAATTGGGTAGGCACGGTGCTTTGCTAGAAGCCAACCATGTCTTGTAAATCGGTAAGCACGTGGTACAAGGTACGCACGTATTCGGATAATCCGATGACCGTATTTACTGCCAACATATCCAGAGATCTCTTGGGTCGCTTCCCAAATATTCACCGATGACAGTTGATTTAAATTAGAATTAATCTGGGATTAATTAAGAGAGATAATTAATCTGGGATTAATTAAGAGAGAGAATTAATCTGGGATTAATTGAGGTATTATTTGATCTGGGATTAAATGTGTTCGAAAGAGAGAGAACGCGATTAATTTGGAATTAATCGGTAGAATAAATTTAATAGTTAAATTTGATTTTTCTATTTAATTTATTCGTATGGGCTAAAATTAATATATCGGATATAAAAATGAATTGGATTTCATTATGAAATTAAAGTTGGACTTTTATACGAACGAACGAATTAATTTAGAATTAATTCGTAAACGACATTCGTAATATATTTGCGAGACATCGTTATTTAATTAAATTAGATTTAATTATTTAGCGACAAAAGTTCGTTTAATCGGATTAAACGGAACCGAGCCGCGACAAATGTTCGTAGAGACATTTTGAGTTTTGAATTCAAAATGGTGGGGGCCACTTCACACATGTCACACATGTGAAGTGGTGGTTGGAAAGTTGTTGGCATTTATACCAAAACCACTTACTTTCCAACTACTTAGTTTAGGTGAAACCAAATTACCCCAACTACATGGTTTTGGTTAAAAGGGTAAAACCCTTTAACAAAACCAAAAAGCCTTCTCTCTCTCTACACACTACACACTTGTAACACATTTTGGAAATGAGAAACCCTAATACACTCTACAATGGGCGTGAGCCTCTTTCTCCATCTCTTTGATTTTGTGGCAAAATCAACAAAGCTAGCACTTGGAGAAATCAACTAAGGTGATAGGGAAACTACTTCAAGAGTTGGAATCATCACTTAAAGCTTGGAATCAACAAAGGAAGGATCTTGGAGATCTTCAACTCAAAGCTTGGAATCAACAAAGGAAGCATCTTGCATCTTGGATCTTGGATCTTCTTCTCAAAATTTTAAAAGCTCAAATCCATTCAATGTAAGTAATTCCGCAACTTATTTTGAATTTATGAACATGTTTTTATGCTTATTAGATCCTTGGCATGTTCTAGGAACACTAACAGCAAGGGCTTAGTAAGTTGGATTAAATGTCCTCTATGTCGAGGGGTTTAAATCCTTTACCACGATATTTTACCGCTTCTTTTAGCCTGTTATTATTTATTAGGTGTCATCTATTCATCCGTTCACATATGTGTCAGTTGTTTTTATGCATTTTGGAGGTCACTGCTGTAACCATGTTCGAACGCGTTTCAGAACTCCGCACGAACGCATGTTTTTTGTCTCAGTTCGTTCGAACGCGTTTACGAACGCTACTCGAACGCGAACCTTCTGTTTACCGTTCGAACGCGGTTACGAATGCCGCACGAACGACCACGGTAAACATGCCCTCTTTCATCACATCTCATGCATGGTTACTCATTTTTTCATTTGCCTTTTTTTTTATTGTTCATGTTCTCGCATTTAGTCATTTATTGCGTTCACAAGATTACATGTTCATTTCCATGATGCATGTTTACACGGTAGTTATCTACTTATGCTTCTGCATTCATCCATTCAACATGTTCATGAAGTTGTATGCTTGCCGTGTTTCAACTCATCTTTATGCATGCAAATTCGGACATAGATTACATGCAAATAGGTTGTATGCAAATTTGGACATAGATTATATGCAAATAGGTTGTATGCAAATATGAAAATGCGTTACATGTAAACTTACATGAACTTTTGATTTATGCATGTGAAATAGAATACCCTTGGGAATGTATGTTGCTAGACTCGATTAAATTATTGCACAAATCATTTTATTACAAGTGGCATAAGTAAGGGACCATTCCGAACCTAACGGTTTGAGGTCTTCCCTTGCGAGGGGTGAGTGCGGCCTTAAACTATTTTCCCGGTTCAAACCGGGTGGCGACTCCATTATTCTCCGGTTTAGTCCCCCGCGAGCTACTTTGTACTCCCAACCGGGCCGCGAGCCCGGGACAGCATGCGTCGCCCAGTTTCTGTGTCCCACATATACAATTGGAAACATTGATATAAAATGTTAATTGATATCATATGGTACATATTCTTTGAAAAATTGCATTATACATGATTTCTTTTTAAATCTTATGGCAAAAAGGGGGAATTGACAAATGTGCATATTTTTAAATTTTTGGTATCATTATTTAATGCACATATTTATTTGGTATCTCATTTGATTTTAAATTTTGCTTCTCCACTTTTTGATTATGTCAAATGGGGAGAAATCATTAGAATTAGATTAAAACTTGTTTTAACCTCATCTTTGGTTTAAGGGGAAGTAATTGTACTAATGTGTTTGTCAAGTTTTTATAGAGCCTTATTAAAGACAATCACACATTGAGGGGGAGCAAAATCGTCAAATATTGACTCCTAGAAGCTCACAAGTATTAACAAGTTTTAAGGGGTTGCCATCATCAAAAGGGGGAGATTGTTAGCAACTTGGTCGCATAATCGGTTGTAATGGATTTTGATGACGTCAACTAGAAAGAAGACTTCGACGCGTAAATACGAAGTAATACAAAAAGTGTCGAAGCATATGGGGTGAAGAGCGAGAATGTGAAGACTTGCGGCAAATTGAAGAATATATTGCGAAGTCTTAGCTTAGGATTTAAATTGTAATGTGAATTGTAATATTCAAAGTGTCTAAGCTCATAAGGATCATGCACATTCACTTAGATGCATTAAGATCATGACAAAATGCTTTAAAACCTTCATTACTGTGCATTTTGGTCTGAGGCCGGCATACCGGTCCCTTACCGGTGAGATGCTGTGTTACGCATGCTCACTGGAACTGGCATGTACCTTACTGGTCACCATACCGGTGCTCCAATGGCTAGTTCACTTACTGGAACCGGCATGACATAAACCGGTCTCTATACCGGTGACCATACCGGTCAGGCGCTTCTTTGTGCACACACTGGAACTGGCAAGCCATAAACGGTATCCATCCGGTGACCATACCGGTCAGGCTCGTCATTGTGCAATCATACTGGAACCGGCACGGACCATACCGGTCCTCATACCGGTTTCCATACCGGCCTAACGGACACTTGTGCAACGGTAATATAGCCATTAGTATCCGTTGGAAACCTAGACCGGCATACTGGTCTCCATACCAGTTTCCATACCGGTCGCGCTGTAAGTTGGGGAATGCTTTGCATTTTATTATAAATAGGACCCAAACTCATTTGCATTTGGTTAGAGACTTAGAAAACCTTCATACATATTCTACCAAGGCAAATATAAGAGTGTCTTAAACCTTCATATACTTAAACACTCATACAAGCTCACACACACTACACATTCATACATTTAGTAGTGAGCTTAGAACACTTGGGTTTTGCATCTCACACAATCTTCATTATATTTGTGAGTGCTCAAGTGTGTTTCAAATCTTCTTTAAACAAAAACACTTGTGGTTGTGAAATCCCATAGTTTGGGTAAAGTGTAAAGGTTGTGAGTACGCCTACGAATAAAACTCAAAAGTGTAAAAAGGTTTGGAGTGCGCATTTGCGGAAAATTCTTGGTTGCGGGTGAACCACGGAAACTCGATTTTAGTGGAAATCTTCAAGCGATGCTTGGGGAAGTGGACGTAGGCACGTTTGGCCGAACCACTAGAAATCACGGTGTCGTATTTCTCTTTCCCTATACTTTTACTATTTGCAAGTTTATTTATATTTATGTATTGAGTAGAAAACTTGCATATAGGCTATTAATTGGAATAGAGAAAATTGCCTTAAAGCCTATTTGATAGTAAGAGCTTAAAATCGGTAAAGATTTATCAATTCCGCATTTGTAGCGATAACCCAATTCACCCTCCTCTTGGGTATAGAGATTTCTTGTCGCTATTGCTTGTAGGGAATTTCAGTTGGTATCAGAGCGAGGTATTATCTACAAGACTTAACCGTCCGAGAATAGATCATGGGTTCTACAAGCAACTCGTCAAATCTTACCGATGGATTTTCAACTCGTCACAAGCTAACCACTAAGCTAAACAGAGAAATCATTCTAAGCACGACAAGTCTTGATGATCCAGCGCAATTTATCACGGTATTTTTGCAGAAACCGAAATTGCTGGCAAATGCGTCTCCATCGTTCACCCCAAATGTATCCGCTAATTACTTTTGTTTTCGATGCGCAGAAACTGAAGATGCTGACAGTAGATGAACTGTCATTGGATGATCTCCAGATCTAAAATGTGTTCATGCGGAGAGCTAAACTGAGGTATGGCTGTCGTCTCCGATCCAAATATATAACAATCCATGTATATCATTCCGTTAAATCCATTTATCCTCTGCAGCTCTGGTGTGTGTTATATGATTGATGTACTGGATAATGTCTGGATTCACCAAGCAGCTCACGTATTGCAATTTTTATTAAACTGTTTTTTTTTTTTTTTGCAAAGAAAATAAATAGAGCTCTTTTTTTTTTTAAAGGAAAAATGTCACTTGCACCCTCATCGTTTAGAGAAAGTTAGTGATATAAAATTTTCTAATCTTCAAAAAAGATATATAAATCTCTATTTATTAATAAATTTTTTTTTTTTTTGGTGTTAAAAATGTAATTTAGTATTCTCTAATGTAATTTACATATGAAAACAATATTAATCATTTAAATGTTTGTCCTTTTTAAAAACGATGAGATTTAACATTTATTTTCCCTTTATTTATTTATTTATTTATTAATTATTATTATTATTATTTGAATAGTAGTTGTTAAGTTACGATTGGAGGATAATGGTTATTAAATTCAACGCTTTCTAGATGGCCTTTTAAAATTAATGGTCGGTACCAAGATCGGCACCAAGAAGATTCCTATCTCTTTCTTATTCCCTTTCATTTGTTGTTAATATTATTAATTAATTTATTTAGGTGATCTAGTTAACATTAATTATATTCAGATTTTAGATTTAAAATAAAATGGATTTATTTTCTATTTGGAATTATATATATGGTTCTGATTAAGTGAGAAATTACCATTCTCTTGGTCGACTTATAACATCTTCCAATGAGAACACATTTTCTTATTATTATTATTATTTTTTTTATTATTATTATTATTTTAACAACTTCTTTCCACAGAAATTAATTATCTCAAGTGTTACATACGTTTATATTCATCTAGAAACAACCATTATCAAAATAGAATTGACTTTTGGAAAAAAAAAATGCTTGTATTAAATTAGCCTAATTTTGATTAGCTATCCTCCAATAATGTGAAGAGAGCTTAATTTATAAATTTCTTGTATGTGGTGGATAGAAACATTTACTTTACTGAATTGTTGAAAGATATAGAAATAATTCATAAAACTTTTTTTGGATTTGAATTCGGATAATGAAATAACATTGTTTATAAAGTATTTACAGGTTGGGTGAGTTGAGTCGCACCCTTAATGAATATCAAGAAAAAAAAAGCTACAAGATCAATCTAAAAATAACTTGAAATAGTTCAACAAAATCAAATTTGTGATTAAACTCAATATTTTGTTTTTTTTTTTTTTTAAGGGAAAATGAGCATAACTACACTATATTTGTCAAAACTAATCAAAACCCTCATAATATTTAAAAATTAAACAAAATCTCATGCGTTCCAAAAATATACTCTCTCAAAAAGCTATCAGGTAGAGATTAGCAGTTGAGATGTTCCGTCTCGAAAGAGTTATCCCGTCCCATCCCGATTACTATTCATGATGAAAAAATCGTCATGAATCTTGATCGGTATCTGAATTTGGACAAAAAATTATCTCGAATCTCTCGGACCAAATGGTGTGGGTTTCTAAATTCCGATCCGGATTCCGAATTTTTTTGGCTAAAATTTGGGATTTGGAACAAAAAAATCATCTCGAATCCAGGCCCGGTTTTTTATTTGGGATGATATATCGGCTCGAATCCCGACCTAAATTTTTATTCGGACGAAAAATCAGCCCAAATCCCAGATCAAACAGGACAAGATTTCGATCGAGATTTGGGATTTGAGATTTTCTGTCAATCCTACTATTATGGGGTTTTGTTATAACAACACGGGAGGCTTTATTTAAATTTTAAACATTAGTGGGGTTTCAATTAGTTTTGTCAAAAATAATGGGGTCATGCACATTTTTTTTTCTTTTTATAAAGATTCTATATAATATGATATTGTGGTGAGCAAAATACAAAGATGTAATGGATGGTTATTTGATAAAAAAAAAAACAAAAAAAGCAAAACAAAAGTTGAATTTTTAACCACAATATTATAAAAAAACACTCGTGAGACAACTTTTAAAAACTCAACACATTTAAGATCGACATGAACTTCGTATTCTTTTCGATTAAGTGATTTTAGAAATTCGAAATCTAAACCATATATCATGTTGATTGAATGGTTATTATTAGCCACAAGGATTTTTTTTTGATGACTGGAGTGTTCGGTCCAGTTTATGCGTACCTCGATTAATTTTCGAGATCTGTGTTTTGTGTTTTCAGAAGTTTTCCAACACAGATCAGGATAATGGCCCTAAAGATTTGTTATTATATTAATCAAGATGTGGAATCATACTCATTAATCAAAACAACTGCCAACATATATGTTTTTTTTTTGGCCAACTTGCTGGTTTGTAATTTGATTTGATTTTTGGTTTGTTTTCTTTCATTTATCAAAAATAATATATACCATCTCTAGTGAAGGGAAAAAAAAATTATCCCTATAGCTCAGCCAATCATGATATTAATATATTATAATTGCAAATAAATTAGTAATTTCAAAGAATCTTGGAGACTTTTATCACAATATATCACAAGAAGAAACACAAAATAATGACAAGAAGCAACTATTAAAATATCATTACCAAACTTTTACAAACCAAATGACGTTACAATTCAAAAGAGGCCCAAGAAAATATTTTCAAGATGCCTCTAAAAACATTGACCAAACAGAATACAAACAAAGGCCTACTTTTCATCACACCTAAGAAAAACCTTTTTGTCCCCTTATATTAATTCATTTTCAACCATTTAGGTAAGAAAAAGGCATGAATTTCCAACTTTTCCCTTTAAAAAATGGGGGGGAAAAGCCCAATAAAGCTGTGAGATCTTTGTTCTAAAACAAGAGGGTGTGTGGAAAAAACCAAGGTTAAAAAGTTTTTCAACTTTTAACCATGCAAAAAATTAACTTAAAAAAAAAAAACCCACTTGCAAAATGAACCTCACAGCAAACAAAGCTTGAAGTAATGGTCTAAATTGGTGGAGAATTGCAGGCCTTGTATGAAATAAGTTGGAAAAATCTTAATTTGGTTATTTATTTTTATAGTAGCAGCAGCAGAAAAGAAACTTGAAATGTGACTCTTTCACATGAACAACTTGAAAGCTGAGTGCAGATTCTTCACAAGATCCTTTACTGTCATATTGAACTCCACATCCATCTGTTAAAAATGAAAAGAGCAGTACAGTTATCAATTCTTTGTACAAAGAGTTGCTAGATTCGATTTTTAACAAAATGCGAACGTCAATGGAAGAGGATGACTCTATATATATAAAGGATCATGCTAACGAGTGCCCTTACCAATTTAAGGAAAGTTTTGACATCATTTTATGGGAAATGAAAAAACTGTCAAAATATTAATGATTTTTTTACTTTTTCCCATCAAAACTTTCCTTAAATGGATTCCTATTCGTTAGCATTTCCCATATATAAATTACCTGAGCAATAATAGTGATATCAAGAGCAGCATTTCCAAATGTCAAGACATTGCTATTGATGATTGTAAGGTGCTTTTCAATTTCAGCCACAATTTTCTCAAAGATACCTTTTCTCTTCTCACAATGAACTCTGATGAGAACATTTTTGTCACAAAACCTTGCTTCAATTTCTGGAAATTCATCATTGAATGGACCATTGGAGTTGTCATTACCTTCATCAAAGAGCTGTGATTTCTTCACCAACACAGCTGATTCCACTGTCTTCTTCTTTGTTTGCTCCTCAAGTAACTTAACTTTCTCTTGAAGTTGCTTCAAGTACTTGATAGCATCTCCAAGAACCGAGGCCTTATCAGTCTACCAACAAGTAACAACATAATGAATCAGAAATTGACACTTTATAAAACTACAATGTATTTTCAAATGTGCACGCACGCGCCCGCACACACATACATATAAATGTACCTTCTTTAGGCTAGGAACTATTGCAGACAGAGCTATGAACCGCTGACTGAGCTTCTCGCGCCGTTTCCTCTCTGCTATAATGTGATCTTGTGTGCTAGAAAGTCTGCTTCCAGAGCTAATTCTGTTAGCTCCATGGCAAGCCTTGAACACATAGTTTTGGTTATTTCCAAAGGAACCTTGAGAACCTGCCACTGCCTCCTCTTTAGGCTTCAAAATGCCCATTTGATTCATGTTGACACCAGAAACATTATTGGGATTGAACCCAGTTTCTGATGAATTCAAAGATACCTTTTCTCTTCTCACAATGAACTCTGATGAGAACATTTTTGTCACAGAACCTTGCTTCAATTTCTGGAAATGCATCATTGAATGGACCATTGGAGTCGTCATTACCTTCATCAAAGAGCTGTGATTTCTTCACCAACACAGTTGATTCCACTGTCTTCTTCTTTGTTTGCTCCTCAAGTAACTTAACTTTCTCTTGAAGTTGCTTCAAGTACTGTTGTTTCTATCTAAGCCTTTTTTGTGGTTTTTTGTTTTGGGCTTTTAGGCCGTTTTTTTTTTTTGCTTTCATCCGAGAGTTGTATCTTTAAGGCCTTGGCCTTCGTTTCTTGTATTTCAAGGGGGATGCCTTTTGTAATCTTGTAATTTTTTTTTTCTTTTCAATATACTTTACATTTTCCAAAAAAAAAAAAAAAAAAAATCTCCAAGAACCGAGGCCTTATCAGTCTACCAACAAGTAACAATATAATGAATCTGTAAGGAACTTGGGACACCACTTATCTCCACATTGATATGATATTGTCCACTTTGGGCCTAAGCCCTCATGGATTTGCTCTTGGGTTATACCCAAAAGGCCTCATACCAATGGAGATATTGTCCATACTTATAAACCCATGATCCTCCCCACTTCTAGCCAATGTGGGACTTTGTTTGCACCCAACAATCCTCCCCTCGAACAAAGGACCACCGAGCCTCCCCTCAAACGATCATCCATCTGTCCACTCCATGAAGATTAGAGCACACCGCCTATCTAACTGAGCACTCACGGATCACGATCGAGGCTCATCACCTTTTTTGTTCGGTATTCCGAGGATTCATCCACATGGCTAACTCCGGGGCATGGCTCTGATACAACTGTAAGGAACTTGGGACACCACTTATCTCCATATTGGTATGATATTGTCCACTTTGGGCCTAAGCCCTCATGGATTTGCTCTTGGGTTATACCCAAAAGGCCTCATACCAATGGAGATATTGTCCATACTTATAAACCAATGATCCTCCCCACTTCTAGCCAATGTGGGACTTTGTTTGCACCCAACAATAGCCGAAGGCAATTACCGAGTGTGTTTGGACTAGATTGGTTGGGTAACTGCCAAGAGCGATTGAGAATTGTTGTTGAGTGGCTACTTTAAAGGAAATAAAGATGTCGACGATGAGACTCGACATTGGTATCTTTGACGGAAAATGGGATTTCACCACTTGGAAGAAGAAAATGAGGGTACTGCTTTCCCACCATAAGGTGGCTTTGGCACTGGAACCGGATCCAGAAAAGTGGCCAAAGATGGAAAAGGAAACGAAGGATGAAATCCTGGAAGAGGCGTACAATTCGATTTTCCTCCACTTGGGACTCGGTCATCAGAAAGGTTGACGGAATGGAAACTGCCATTCAACTCTGGGGTAAACTCGAATCTTTATACTCTGTTATTTCTGCACCAAATTTAGTGTTCTTAAAAGGAAATCTGTTTAATTACAAGATGGATACTAGTAAGTCGATTGATGATAATTTGGATGAAATCACGAAAATGACTCAAATCCTTAAAGGAACCGACCAAGCCCTAGGAGACTCTAGCGAAGCTATGATCCTTTTAAATGCATTACCTGAAGAATATAGTGTCGTTAAGAACTCTCTACAGTATACAGGAGTTGTACCTAGGCTAGACTTGGTGATAACTGGTATAAGGGCTAGAGAGCTAGAACTTAGAACCAGTAGGAGAGGAGGAGCGAACTTATTCGTGAAAGGTAAAAATGAAAGGAAATACAATGGTCCGAAAAATCATCAGACTAATAACCAAGAACCTAAAGGGAATAAAAAGAATAAACAAGATAAGAATAAAGACAGTGGGAAAAAGTGCTATCATTGTGGGAAGAAGGGACACCTTAAAAGGAATTGTTATAAGTTCATTAGGGAACAGAAAAATGAAGGCAGCGCCACTGTGGCTGCCGAAAAGGGGTCGATGTGCCTATCTGAGGCATTGACTGTGTCTAGTGATCACATTAGTAGAGAATGGATTCTGGACTCTGGGTGTTCCTTTCACATGAGTCCGTATAGGGACTGGTTTGTCAACTTTAGAAATTCTGACCAAGGGACTGTGTATATGGGTAATGACAATACTTGTAGGATACATGGAGTTGGGGACATGACACTTAAACTTCATGATGGTAAAGTTAGGATTCTTACTGACGTTAGATATGTACCTGACCTGAAACGGAACCTGATATCATTAGGAACACTAGATGAGTTAGGTTTTACATATAAAGCCCACATAGGAACATGCACATATCTAAGGGTAATAAACTAATCCTAACTGGTATAAAGAGAAATGGATTGTATGTTCTAAATGACCAACATGTATTCTCGGATAAACCCATTTCTGCTTTAACTTCTAATGTTGATATGACTAATATATGGCACTTGAGACTTGGCCATATAGGCCAGAAAGGAATGCAGGTACTCAGCAAGCAGGGACAATTTGGAAAGGACCGTTGAAGCCACTTGAGTTTTGTGAGATCTGTGTGTTGGGCAAACAGCACAGACAGAGCTTCCCAACTGGAATTCATTTGTCAAAGGCGAGTCTGGAGTATCTGCATTGTGATTTGTGGGGACCAGCAAAGGTCCAGACACATGGGGGTAAGAAATATTCCTCTCTATTGTTGATGATTACAGTAGGAAGGTATAGACATTCTTACTAAAATCAAAGGATGAAACTTTGACTAAATTTAAAGAATGGAAAGTATTGGTAGAAAATCAAACTAGTAACAAAGTAAAGTCTTGAGAACAGATAATGGCTTAGAATTTTGTAATACTGAGTTTGACCAATACTGTACTAGTGAGGGTATCCTAAGACATAGGACTGTTAGAAACACCCCCCAACAGAATGGAGTTGCGGAAAGAAATGAAAACCTTATTAGAAAAGATCAGATGTCTTTTTTTCTTCTTCTTCCGAACTTCGAGGGCTTTTTGGGGTGAAGCCCTCAATACTGCTACTCATTTGATTAACCTTAGCCCTAATAGTTCAGTTCAGTTTAAGACACCAGAGGAAATCTGGTCTGGTAGGGCTCATAAGCTTGCCCACCTTAGAGTGTTTGGCTGTGAAGCTTATGCTCACCAGTCCGTAGGTAAACTTGAACCGAGGTCTATCAAGTGTGTCTTCCTATGATACCAAGAAGGGACAAAAGGGTATAGGTTATGGGAAAGTGAATCACCTGGAGTCAAAGTCATAGTTAGTCGGGATGTCATATTCAATGAAATTTGTTTTCCTTGTAAATCTACAAACAACAATGCAGATGCCTTAGAGAAGGATCTAGTAGATTTTGATCTTGCAGGTGGAGCTCAGATGCAGGTGGAGCCAGGGACATCAGGGACCGCTGATCAAGTCGGTGACATGTCAGGCACGAAGACATCTGAGGACACCCACCCAGGGAAATAACCAGGAGGAAAACAGATTTGAAGTAGCAGAGATACAAGAACAAAGTGAAGAGGACACAGTAGATCAAGTGGACCTAACTGAGCAGCATGATGAAACACCACAAGACACATTGGCCAACTACCAGCTAGCAAGAGACAGAAGTAGGAGGCAGGTAATGCCTCCTACCAGGTATGATTACTCAACTAATGATTTGTATTTCTGTGCGTTAATATCAAGTCATGAAATTAACGGGGTTGAGCCTGCTAGCTTAGGAGAGGCATTAAAGTCTACCCATAAACTTGAATGGGAAGCGGCCATGGAAGAGGAGATGACTTCTCTTAGGAAAAACCAAACTTGGACTTTAGTTCCTAAGCCTAAAAACCAGAAGTTGGTTGAGTGTAAGTGGTTGTTTAAGGTCAAAGAAGGACTACTGCCTAGTGACCCTGTTAGGTTTAAGGCCAGACTCGTAGCAAAAGGATTTACTCAACGGGAATGGATATACTATATGAAATTTTCTCACCTGTAGTTAAATTTAAAACTATTAGAATGATGTTAGCTCTAGTAGTGCAGTATAATCTTGAATTGGAACAATTGGATGTGAAAACTGCTTTTCTACATGAGGAATTAGAAGAGAAAATTTATATGTCTCAGCCTGCATGTTTTATAGATAAAAATCATCCTGAGTATGTTTGTCTGCTTAATAAATCTTTATATGGCCTTAAACAGTCACCTAGGCAATGGTATAAAAGATTTGATACATTTGTGCTTAGTATTGGTTTCATAAGAAGTAAATATGATAGTTGCTTCTATTTCATGCTTGATGAAAAATGTCCTGTGTATTTGTTATTGTATGTTGATGACATGCTTCTAATCTCTGAATCAATGAATGCTGTTAACAAACTTAAGAAGCAGTTAAATAATGAATTTGACATGAAAGACCTAGGAAGTGCAAAAAGAATCCTAGGTATGACCATTGATAGAGATAGAAGTAAGGATTGTCTTAAAATACATCAGTCCACATATTTGCAAAATGTAACATCTAGATTTGGTGTAAGTGGCTGTAAGCCGGTTAGTCAACCTCTTGTAAGTCACTTTATTTTGTCTAAATCACAAAGTCCTACTAATAGGTCTGAGATGATAAAAATGGAAAATGTACCTTATGCCAATGCTATTGGTTCTGTGATGTATGCCATGATTAGTACTAGACCTGACATGTCTTATGCTGTATCTTTATTGAGTAGGTTTATGTCTAATCCAGGTGGAGCACACTGGAGTGCTTTACAATGGTTGTTGAGATACTTGAATACTACTATTGATTATGGCTTATGTTTTAACAAATCTAACGCTTTTGATTTGGTAGGGTATGTTGATTCTGATTTTGCAGGTGACAGAGACTCGAGAAAGTCAACTACAACTTACTATTTCACACTTGGTGGAAATTGCATCAGCTGGAAGTCAAGCCTGCAACCGTTGGTCACACTCTCAACTACCGAAGCGGAGTATATAGCCATAACTGATGTGTTCAAGGAAGCAATTTGGCTTCAGGGTATCTTAACCGAAATACAACAGTTGCATGGTAAGACAGTTGTGTATTCAGACAGTCAGAGTGCAATCCATCTGAGCAAGAATCCAGTACATCATGAGAGAACCAAGCATGTAGATGTGAAGTATCATTTTGTGCGGGAAATTATCTCAAGTGGTAAGATTGAGATAAAGAATGTTCCAACAGAAGATAACCCATCGGACATGGGGACAAAGATTGTGACTGCAACCAAACTCTCCCACTGCATGAAGCTGTTGCAGGTGGGGGTTTGGCTGACCTTGCAGCCGACATGAGCGATGATGTGAGTAGGTGAGTTTGCTGTGCTATCTTGGCCTTAATGTGTCCTTGTGTATGATTGGGAGTGATGAATGTTTTTGGGCTTCAAGGTGGAGATTGTAAAATGTGAAGCCTTGTAATCCTTTGGATAAGGGACACGTGGCGTAATCCTTGCCGTTGTCCCAATTACATGTATTTGCTCATCCTATATAAAGGGCACTTAGGTTGAGAATTAGAGAGAGAGTTTTCATTATTTGTATTCCATTGTTTTGGCTAAGTGTTGAGCCTTATTTCCTAATCCAAGTTAGTGTAATTCTCAATTGGGAATTTGAGAGATTGTCACTTTTAGAGATTGGGGTTCTTTGTGAGATTTGGGGAATTACAATTTGTAAACGGATTCAAGATTCCGTGTGTAATCTTGAAATTGCTTAGTGCAGCGAGCTCCCTATTCCGGAGTTCAACGTGGATGTAGTCTGGAATTTTTCCGGCGAACCACGGTAAAAATCGTGCATTCTTGATTGATTGATTTGACGAATTTTGCGACAAAACTTAACAGTAGTGTTAAAGAAATGACTGAGTGGATGTCAAAGGTTCTTTTTTTCTCCTTTCTCGTACCTTCTCTGCTTCATTGACTTGCCTAATATTGCTGTTACACTAATAATGTTTGAAGTGTCAGCAGGTCTTGACTCCTTGGTACTGGGAGAAGGACAAATTCTTGCTCAAGGTAAACAAGTTGTCAAAGTTGGGCAATGAGTAGTTGGATTTGGAAGGAACATTAGTGGGCTGTTCAAGCATGCAATCACTGTTGGAACAAACATTGATGCTGGGGCTGTTTCTGTCAGTTCTGCTGCTGTTGAACTTTCTTTGATGAAGCTTCCTAAATCTTCACATGCCACTTCTCGAATGTTGGTCATTGGGGCGGGCAAGATGGGGAAGCTTGTGATAAAACACTTGGCAGCCAAATGATGCACTAAGTGTGGAGGATCTCATAAAAAATCAATGTTATCTTATAGTTAAAAGATTACATATGCTACTCGACTCGAGGAGATTCCTATTGATGGTGGTGTGTACTTACAACTATTATGAATCAAATGTTAGTCATTCAGTATTCGCTTCAACAAATACTCACATGTCTATACGAGTTTCAAAAACTCATGGTACATCGCGTTAAACCATTGAAACTCCAATTCCAATATACGACATGTGCTAATCTTCTAGGTTATAGGAATTCGACCGTATTCTTAAACCAACGACTATGAATATTTACTTTAAGAATAGTTTACACCTAGTATCAAAACTATTCTAAGGTCGATGTCATTCTTAGCATATATATACATCAATCTAATACGCATAATGACAATACCATTAATGAGGTATGAAATAAAAAATGTAGTTATTTTATTAATAAATAATAAAATATGCAAATCGGATTGGCACCCCAAACACCAACTCCATAACAACAAGTTGGTCTTCGTTAAGGTTCGCTTGTGGAGCAAAACACTTATTCCTACAGTTCCGGGCAAGATACCCTGGTTTGCCACGGTTGTATCATTTGAACTGGCTATTGTCATTTCTTGAGGGGGTTGGTGCTTGTTGTGGTTATCTCGGGTTTTGTTGTTGGGGTTTTGGTGGTTGTGGTTCTTATTATTCTTAGGGGTAATTTTTTTCTTCATATTTTTTCCATTTGGTTTCAGTACAACTGAAGCAAGTTTTTTATTGTTTGACACAACTAGGATCTCTTCTTTTTGATCCTGTTTGCGGGATTCCTCTTCTATGTGAAGGCAGATAATAAGACTTTCTAGGGAAAACTCTTTAGTTTTATGTCTAAGTGTACATTTAAAATCTTTCCAGGATGAGGGAAGTTTATTAATGATGACAACTACTTGGAATTGTTCATCTAGAGACATACCCTCATATATAATCTCATCGACCATTTTTGTAGTTCATGAGGTTGAGTTTCTACATATTTATCATCTATCATTTGGTATCTAAGGTAACGACTAACATCATATTTTTTAGACCCGACTTCTTCAGTATCATATTTGTTATGAAGGGAATCCCAAACATCTTTAGCAGTTTTTCTAGAACTATATATATCATACAATTCATCAAATAAACCATTAAGTATATAATTTTTGCATATAAAATCGTTTTCCTCCCAATTTTCATGCTCCCTAATTTGGACTACGGTAGGGTCATCAGACAGTTCGGGTTTTCAGACATACAGAAATTTGCTAACTTTTTAATAATGAGGAAGAACATAATTTTGAATCTCCAACGTTTAAAGTGAAAGCCTTGAAATCGAAAGGGTTTATTCAAATCAACAGTAGGAGCATCAAAAGTAATGGTATTCATGGTAGCGGTAGCAGTAGCAGAAGCAGACGTGGCATAATATCCGTCTTAAAATTATTGTTAGAGTTTGCAAAGTTTAGAACAATATTACCATTCACCAGGAAACCAAAAACCGAAACTGGGTTGAGTCGCGAACTAGATTGCTCTCTTTAAGACATTTCGCGGCTCTGTCCAGAATGTGTGCTTACAGTTATTCGGCCCGAACGTCCACAAGATAAAACAAGCCCATAAAATCTCTGTCTCAATCGGCTGAGCACAAAAATCGATTGAGATATTTTTCTTCATAAATTGCTATTGGCTCAGTCTTTTTTTTTCCTTAATTTCTCAAAGCATTTTCACTTAATTTTTTAAAAACATTGCACTAAATCAAAAAACACGTTAATAAAATTAAATAAAATATTTTATGATTTAAATAAATAAAAAACAGTTAATTCTTCTTTTTTTTCAAAAAATATTTTCTCTAAAAAGATATATATACACACACCCATACCCATCCCGACGGACGACGGTGCACGTGTGTGATGAACCACAATTACGGTAGGGTCATCATGCAGTTCGAATTTTTCAGACATACAAAAATTTGCTAGCTTTTTAATAGTGAGGAATAACATCATTTTTAATCTCCAACGTTTAAGCCTTGAAACCAAAAGGGTTTATTCAAATCAACAACATGAGCATCAAAATTAATAGTATTCATGGTAACAGTAGCAGAAGCAGACATTGCATAATATATGTCTTAAAATTATAGATACAATTTGTAAAGTTTAGAACAATATTATCATTCACCAAGAAACCGAAAACTGAAACTGGGTTGAGTCACAGATTAGATCGCTCTCTTTAAGATGTTTCGCGGCTCTGTCCAGAATGTGTGCTTGCAGTTATTCGGCCCAGACGTCCACATGATAAAACAAGCCCATAAAATCTGTCTCAATCGGCTGAGCACAAAAACCGATTGAGATATTTTTCTTTACAAATTGCTCTCGGCTCACTCTTGTTTTTTTCCCCTTAATTTTTCAAAGTGTGAAGCATTTGCACTTATTTTTTTTAAAAACATTGCATTAAATCGAAAAACACGTTAACAAAATTAAATAAAACATTTTATGATTTAAATAAAAAAAATTAATTCTTTTTTTTTTCAAAAAATATTTTCTCTAAAAAGATATATATACACATAACCACACACCCGTCTCGACGGACGATGACGCATGTGTGTGATGAACCATCATTAGCCTAACTCCTCACTCATCCACAAAAGTAGGTATCCTTTGGGGCTCAAAGCCTCAAATAGTCAAATCCACTTCACAACATAACACCTTATAAACAATAAATTGATATTATATATTTTCATTATGAGACGAGGTTTCAAAAAATTATAACTTCTCATTTAAAAATTGTAACAACTCTATATTCAAACTTTTGTAATTCCTCATTTAAAACTTATAACTCCTCATTAAAATCTATATGTTACAACAAGGAGGGTCGTAGATGATCTTAGCCGCGATATCGTGAAAAAGCTTCTTCATGGTCCAGTGCAGGAAAAATTATATTATGTTTCGGGTGTATATGTCATCTCTCTCACAGCAGCTGGGTCCCACAACTGGGACCCAGCTGCTGTGAGAGAGATGACATATACACCCGAAACATGATATATTATCTCCCAGTGAAGCACCTGAGATGTGATGGAAGTGACAGCCGGACTCTAGATGAGACCCTTGAGAACATGCACGCACTTAACAGAATGTTTGGCCTTGAAACAGACACATCTCTTTTCGAGCAGAAGGTTCGAGCAAAGATAGAACAAACCCAAAAGTAAGTTTGAATACCAGTTTGTCCATGACAAGCTTAATTCACTTCCTCATTTGAATAAGAGGAAAACATCCTCACCTTGTTGTGAGTCCCGGCACTGCTGTAATCTTCTTCATTTGAATACTGAGTGTAGATCCTGATGTGGGATATTTCAATTCATTAATTGTTGTGATGAGGCACTTTTGCCCAACTCTCATTTGGGTGCCTTCCAACTTCATAGGATAGAGGTGAGCTTGATCTTTGTTCTGATTAGACTACTATAATCCGTGTCATTAATTAATATACTTGTATTTTTGTATAGAGAGATGTTATTGTTATAAATGTCTTAATTGGGAAATGTTCTCTTTCGTCCTCATGAAAGAACTTGTGCAGTATGCCAGTATCTCTATGTTTGAATAGTCTTTCATGATTTGATAATTGATATTCTACATTTGATCTGGTTTACTTGAGTTTATTCCAACTTCCAAATCATTAATTTTTCATCTAATTTCTTGCTTGGTGGGTAAAGATAGATTACTGCTAAATCACCAAGCACAAGCTAAAGCCTACAGTCTGGCGATTTCGGAGACAATACACACATGCGGCTGGCTATGCCAACGATTTATATATTTTTTTATCCTGTATTTATAAGAGACTCGCATAGAGCCCCAAAACTCATGGTAACTCTCCTAGGGCCCTAGAACTCATGGTAACCCAGGGCCGCTCTAGGCTAACGCTATGTATAGATTGATGGAATGGAGCGGAAAGAGATTGAAGGAAATGTAACAAAAATGGATATTAAGCCATTGAAAATGAACTGCCCGAATCGGGGGTTGAAGATGAAATATACCTTAAAAAAATAACATTACCCGTGAAGATAAATTTATCTTTTGAAAAAATAGCATTAAAATTTTTATTGTTTTTACTTTAAAAATCTAAAATGACACAATTGTCTTTAAAATTTATATAACTACATTCCATTTTATTACTTTTTTATTTACTAAATAATTTTTCATTTTGGTCAATTCCATTTCAGATTACATCCGTTTTTACCGATACAAACACAACCTAAAGATAATGGAATGGAGATGCAAATTACAAAAGTTGAATGATGACTCCAAAAACACAGTACCGTGGACCCTGCTAAGGTAAAATTTTGTGCACGAGAAGATCTGAGCATCTTCGTATCAACTGTGTGGAAATGTCTCAGCTCCTTCGTGCTGCTGTTGTGTCAAATAAATAGATGCATAATTGTGCTTTTGTGGTTTTTCCGAAAAGTTTGGCCCATGTAAAAAGAATCTCGATTATTATTAGATCTGGCAAAGTATCAATGCCATTTAAACCTGCCATTTCTTAATGCATAAGCAAAAAGATCAAAAGCAAATCAAATGCAAGACAAATTGATTAAACTATTACAATTGATCAGCTGTTTATTCTAATTTGTAGTAGAATTATGCATTTGTTGCGGGGACATTGGCTTATTTTTAGCTTAAGCCTTTGTTGCGTTATCAAATATCAATCTAGGTCTCTGAGCTTATATAATGACGGACCCAGTTGGTTTCTGAGAGATAAATGTGAAACTAAAGTACTGATCAACATAACAATTTTCGTATTTATGGTGATGAAACTGATAGAATATGACTTTTGATCTTAATGAAATGTATTTGTGATACCTTGTGGGTATTTTTGTTCATTTCATTGCTGTTAAAATTTTACATTTACTAGTGCTACCCTTTTGCTGCATATGAACTCTGTTTTGCTTGACAAATTACAATCTCTACTCTGTAGAGTCTCACTAATTTCTAATTATATGTAATTAGTATGTACCCTGCTTATATCGA
Organism: Zanthoxylum bungeanum; assembly: GCA_019454045.1. Lineage (NCBI taxonomy): Eukaryota > Viridiplantae > Streptophyta > Magnoliopsida > Sapindales > Rutaceae > Zanthoxylum > Zanthoxylum bungeanum. The sequence goes on along the minus strand of SKCR01053032.1, from coordinate 10,428 downwards.
GAACCTTGTGCATTGGATAAGATTATTTTTATGTGTCATATATTTACACTCTTCAAGATTCAGTGGATAGCAAGTGCTCATTGGCTCTTCTGTTCTCTTGAGGTCTTCAGGAGTTTCAGCAACATAATACTATAATTGTCAGTAATTTAATATGCATACTTAAAGATTGAAAACATTAAGAACTTAATTTGGATAAGCTTCCAAATACCAATTACTAAACATTCCAAAGTATTTGGAAAAAATTTCCCCACTTTAAGTGGCCTATGGGAGAACAAATTAAGCAATTTGTTTTTTTCCAATCATAAACATCTCCAATGAAAACAGATCATATTACATCGCTATTGAGGAAGTAGACATCACTTATTTAACAATTTAAAAGCTCATGAAAATCATGAAAAACTTCACTCTTTTTGTTCCTTACAACATCCTCCTCCATATCCTGCATTTCTAAATAATGCCTGCTTTATGTCTTCAGAACTTAATATTGCTCTATGCTGCATTTCCTATGCGTCACCATCACCAGAAATGAATGAATATCAACATTACTTCACTTGGGCTAAATTAAGAAAAATAAAGAAAGAGAATTTAATTTGTACCTCTGAGCAAGAAGCTTGCATTGAAAAGTCATTGAAGCAACTAATAACACACTGTTGAATCTCAAGCCCTAATGCTTCAAGACTTGTTACTGTTGACAGCAACAATCCTGGCTTCCCTGCACAGCAAATCTCAATCCGGGTATCCATATTTCTTCTTTCCACATCAAACTGCAATAGGAATTCCAATAATTAAACTAACATGAGTGTATGTATCTCAGTTTACTTAAGGCCTAACTGAGTCCATATTCACACACATAAATTCTTAGATAAGGATGTCCGGATGTTACTAAGATAAGGACGGAGTTAAAAGACAAGAAAAACACCAGATCCAATGTACTGTTTTTTGTTTTTAGTATATTGGAGTTCATATTTTTTTGGTGTGTCTTTTAATTCTATCCGGATGTTTATAGGGGGCGGACGTCCGAATAAGAACAGTTCTGTGTATACACACATATATATATACCTTTGGGGAATTTCTTACTACAATTTCATTTGTCTTCACATCCTTAAAAAGGCCAGTCTCCAAATGATTAGAACCTGCTTCAATTTGTTGCTGCAAGTTACTGATTTTATCAAGCAGCTCTTTCATGTAGTCTATTGTATCCGCAAGTATAGATGTTCTGTCCATCTAATCAAACCAAACCAAACCCAATTAGCTTAATCACACCATTTTACAAGAATATGGAAAATTCAAACAATGGAGTTCATTTAATTAATTTATTCACCTTGCTTATCTTTGGAACTATTGATCTGAGCATTGAAAGCCTGCCATTCAATCTCTGCCTTCGCCTTCTCTCAGACATTAGATTCTTTGATGGCTGCCCATCCAACTTCTTGTTTCTACTCTTCCTTTCCGCAGAAATAGTCCCTATGTTAAAAGCTGTGACTATTTCCTGAGACTCATGAATTGGCTCCACTTTGAAGCAATTTTGCATCATCTCAAAATTCTGAAAATCTCCATCCTCCAACTCCATCATGGACAATGGAATCTCATGTTGAGCTGGAAATGGAGGAGTATCAAGTGTGTTCATGGATGATGAATCTGTAAGCTGTAGAGCAGCTGAAAATTCATCACCAAATGGACAATAGAACTCATTGAAGTTGTTGTAATTAAGGTCTTGTTGAATTGGTGCTGATGTGAAAGAATCTTGAAAAATGGTAGCTGGGTTCTCATCAAAACAATCATAAGAAAAAATAGGATTCATTTCTGTAGGAATAGGAATAGAATCCCAAGTGTCACTTCTTGAAGCTAACAATTCTTCTAAGAAGCCATGCTCACTAAACTCCATTTCTCGCTTTTCACTGAATGTTAATTAATTGCACGCTAGGCAATGCCCTGAGAACAAGACATTGCACCAAGTAGTATAATATATATAAAGGAACAACCATGAAAGGATATTAAATTACTTAATTAATTATAATAGATTACAGTATTTAGTATTACCATATACGGGTATGAAGCAATTAGGGATGGTGGAAATTCCTAAATGGACGGTAAGTGTGGTAAAAAAGTCCGGGCTCGGACCGGTCCGTCCGGGCCCGCTAAGTAGAGGTCCGGCTTGGGCTTGAACCGTGTATATATATATATATATTTATATAATAAATTAAAAATATATTTAAATTTTTTATTAATAAAAAATCGGGTCGGATAAAGCATGGTTCGAGTCGGGCCGGGCTGAGTTTTTTCCCGTGCCGGGCCAAAAAAATAATTGTCGGGCTCAGCTCGGCCCCGGCCCGACCCATTGCCACCCTTAATGGACGGGAGTCATCGAGCACCCTCCTCAGTTGGACGGGAATCGATGATAAAAAAAAAGTTGGAAAATTAACGTTAGGGAATGAGGAAAATTTAATATACATTTCTTATTTGGAGAAGAAACGAGGATCAGGTAAAATATATATCTCCTCCCTATTATTCATTTAAGTTTTAATTTATTTTAAAACTTATTTATTACTCATTTAAATATATTCAAATTATAATTTATAATTTTATAAATGTAAATAACATGTTTCATAATATTTATAAAAATATATAAATTATATATAGTATAAGGATTTAAATGAAATAATAATATATATTCACTTTTTAATTAGAGATCTATCATTTTATTAAGTTGCAGACCAAACAAAAAGGACGAAAATCACGAATTTTAGTCTCCACTTACATTGTCATTTGTGTAATAGATTACTGTAATATATATTATCAATTTTTTTGATATGTATGTTTTATTTTTGGATAACGTAATAGTCCAACCAATATGTATTTATAAATGACTTAAATTTATTTTAAGAAAAAAATGTCTATTATTAGGGGGTCTTCGAGGATAGTCTTTTAATATTCTGATATCTTAATTCTCTTTCTTGAAACAATTATAAAAAATATGATAATATTTGAATATTATTGGGGACAAATACAGGGATATCGATCATCTCTCATCTCTATATTACCATCATTAAGAACAGCATCTGTAGTTGTCAATGTTTTTAAAAATAGGATCGAAACGGTTGAATAGAGAGGAAGCTTCCTACGTTATTAATGATTGACTCATCAAACAAAACCGTGTGAAAAAATTGACTTGGACAATAAAACCTCAATTTGAGAGTGCAAAAAACGACCACTTCAATTGATAATAAAGTTTTTGTTATCTGTAACAAAATTATAATTACAAGTCACAAAATGCTCTATAACACACATTACACGAGTACATAAGTTTAGAGTGAGAAAGAATCTGGTTTTTTTTTTTTTTTTTTTGGGGCCTGCTCCTCCTCCTCTCTTACGGTGGTCATTTTCACCGAAATCTTAGCAATCAAAGAAACTTATTATTAAATTGGTGTTACTCTTAAAACTTAGACCCACATACCTGTCTGTCTCAAACGAAAAGGGGTGGCCACTGGCCAGCCTTAGCATCATATATAGAACCCTGTCAGGTTCTTTGTATACTTCAATTAAAATTTAAACTTTTTGTGATTCTATCTTCAACACACAAAAATCAAACACCCATCTCTTTCCATCACTGCTCATTTTTTGGGTCCCATCACTCTCTGCTGCCTCAACTCACAATTTTAAATCAGTTGGTGGACCTTTTTTTTTTTTTTTTTTTTGGTTCTCTCTTCACTTTTCTTATTACTGAACTTGGAATTTCCTCTGTCTATAAATATTGATTTTTAATATTATATTAACCATATGTAATGCAATATATATAATTGTTTTTATGTTTTAATAGCTAGTTTTTTGCAAACTATATTCTACATTTAATCAGTGGCGTCACAAGATGACATGAGAGGATCAAATTAGTTTTTGTCTATTTCCAATTGTGGCCTCATGACGTTAATTTCTTCATTTACTTAAGTCACAAATAAGTGTTTGTTATCATTGTTAATCATGGTGTAAGCAAGCTCGAATTGAATAAATATATTTCAAATTGAAGGGTGGCTCCCATCCAAATTTAGGTACATGTTTTTTGACTGCCCATCGTTTATGATCAAGTAGGATAAACAAATATTGTAATATGGAGAATATAATATGGGAATCCATATACAAATATATATAAATTTATTGATTTATATCAATAAGTTTTAGTTGAGTTGGTTATTAGATATTTTTTCGTTTCTCCCCATAAGTGTGAGAGTTTTTTTCGTATATTCCGATTGAACCTCAATTTTGATACATAAGATTGGACAAACCAATATTTATTTTATTTTTCTTAATTGTTTCCTTTAGAAATTGGAAACAACCATCCTAATTAAGAAACCGTATTATTTGTTCATTTTTTGGATAGCTCTATTCTCTAAGCCCTTCCGATTTGGGAAGGTATTCCTATACTGTATACTTATGGATGAATATTTTTTTGGTTCTAACCCTGAATATTTTGAGTGGATTGAAAGTTACGTAGCATATATAAGTTAATTCAGTAATTTTATCGGGTTTGAAGGTCATTTCCAATTAACCCAAATTGTGAAACCTACAAAGAGTGTCAGGTGCAAGATATGTAAAAGAGAGAGTCTTACATGAGGTGTATGATAGGGATTTGATTCAGTATTAAATTGAATTTTATATTTTGAATTTTTTTTTTTATAAATTATTATTGATAGTTGTTATATAATAATTTAAATGTAACTAATTTTTAATCATGCATTACTACTAAAACATATGTGGTAGAAGATTATGAAACATTTAACATAGTTCAACTTAATAATAGATTTAAGTAGTCTATATGAGATCCATGTGGGGTGTTTGAGGCGTAAATAAAATCTTATTTTCGTGTATTTTTCTCACTTATTTAATGAAATTATTTGAATTAAATGTTATTCAGTATTAACACTAAAAAAAACAAATAAGTTATTATTTCTTTATGATGATCTTTTTTACATCAATAAAAACAAAAAAAACAAATAAAAATAAGATTGGAGGAATGCATGAATATCGACGGGAATAATGCTTTCTATGGGCACTTAGGATTTCTATACGTTGGACGTGAATTTCTATAGCTTTCCAGGCGTCGAGTGAATAAAATCTATTTAGAAGGATGATATAAATTACCAATATTTTATGAATGGCTTTAATTTCCTTTTAATTTCCCTATCATCTTTTATTTAGAAGTTACGAGTAGCTTTACATGCGCACGCACACATTCGTGACAAAATTACTAGTAATAAATTTGAACTCTTATATATAATAAATACTAGCTAGTTGTCTCAAACATATATACTAGTTTTTTAATTTTAAATCCATTCATCTTACTTCATTGTCTCAATTTATATTTTATCTACTTAATCTTACAGCTCATCATTGTCTGTATATCGTCTCAATTAATATTGTAATTTATTTAAAATTTAAATATAACATTAAACTAACATATGCATCTTCTCGGTCAATTTTAAAATATCTATTAGTCACTTCAATCCTGATTCCGTATCGTTTGAATAGACAATATTAAAAAATTTATACCTCTCAACCAATGCAACGAATTGTGTTATATGTAAATCTCAAATTAAGAAAGCGACAAGCAGAGAGATTAACAAAGACAAAGAAGAGATTAGAAAATGAAATATAAAATTTAGAATATATATATATATATAGGAAAATGACATTGGCACGAGGAGCACAGGAGAATAAGATCATATTAATGATGAAATGGTGGTGTGAGAAAACAGCGGGCAGTTTCTCCCCACGGCCCCGACACTAAGCGGTTTTAGAAACATTGACAGCCCACAATATATCTTATTAGGGTTTCTTCTCAAAACCACTCTTCCAATTATTATTATTTGTGTCTGCTTTTCGTTTTGTTTGTTTGTGCATGCCCTAGCTGCTAGGGGTATCCAAGGATAGAGAGACCAAACAAAAACTGGATGGGAACGATTGTGTTTCAAAAAAAAAAATTAGTCAAAAAGATATAGTTTTGATATTAATTTTGTATCCTTTTAATTCTTATTTTATCTCTCTATCATTTTTGATGCCATTATATATAATAGTTCTACGCAGTACTGCTAGCTATATAAATTTGCTACAGTGTCAGAAATGGCCTTTATATATTGTTCAAAGATTTGATTGTCCTTTTGCTAGTAGTATAAATAGTTTACTTTGCATTTGCTTTGTGTATGTCTTTGACTTTGTTTATGTAGTTGCAGGAAAAGGAGCCCATTATTTGAGTCTAAAAGTGAATAAGGGACGTTCCTCACTCACGAGTCTTCTCTTTTCTTCACAAGAAAACGAGGCAGTATAAATATATATTTGAGATTTATCTTGTCTCAAGTAATAATAAATTAAAATATTCAACCACTTGTGTACATATATACCCCAAGTGGCACTCATATCTTCAACAGTTATCGAGGATATGAATTCAAGTCCGGGGTTTAAAAAATCTCATTATCTTCATTATTCATAAAAGGACGTATGGTCATAAAATTGTAACAACCACAAAATAATAATAATAATAATAATAATAATAATAATAATAATATATAATACTAATAATAAATTTCAGTAAATATATACTACTTGCATGAATTAATGTTCGTTCTACAGCATTAACAATTATAAGATTGACTGTTTTAAAAGAAAATTTGTAGCGGTTAATATATATGTAAGTAAGAGATCTTAGGACCTGTTTGGTGGAGCGTTAACACTAATATTTTAACGTTCCACGAAACAGGTAGATTAACGCTCATAAAATCATAATCTCACAACATGAGATTATTCTTTTATGCTAACTTATACTCTAGCATTTATTGTATAATTTATATGTTAATTTATACTCTCTGACAATACTTTTTATTAAACGCACTCTTCGTTATTTCAAACAAGTTGGTGTACGTACTTGCTTGCTTGCCATATAGGGCAGTTACTTATTATATAGCTTTGAATTTTGCTTCAAAATCTTATTTTGTGGGGGCAAATTAAAGTCGGCAGATGAATGTTGAATTAAGTGTAGCTAGCTAATTAATAAGAGTGAGGACATGCCATGTACAAGAGGCAATAAACAAAGGACTAATGATACATTTTTCAGATAATATTTTAAGATATTCGACAATATATAGGTTATTAAATTTGCAAGATTGCATTTGAAGCAGAATCCATATATAACGGTAAGTAGAGAGTCTGTAAATACTAGATGTGCCAATATAAACTTAACGTAATGATATTAAGTATAACATTGTGTTTAAAGATTGATGGATGGTGAAGATAAAATTTTCTCCTCAGTTTAATTTGTTGACGTCTGTGCATGCTTCATGCATGTAGTGTACGTAGCATGGCTGGCATGCAAAAGCCAGCAAACTGTAAACGTGTAGAGTTGGCAACACGTTTTGCTAACTGCCAAAACGTGTTCCAACAGTGCACACGGTTTTGGCACTATAAAAAAGGCCATAATCCATTAGTTTCATCATCCCAAATGTGTGAGATCAAATAGAGAGTAAAGAGGTTTGAGAGTTTTTTGTAAAACTTTGTGTTGTTTTGTAATTCTTTTGTTTTGTGTAATAAAAGAATAGTTTTATCTCATTTCTCCTCTATTGTGTGAGTTTTTATCACAACAAGTGGTATCAGGAGCTAAGGTTCCACGGTGGGATCCCGAAACTCAGAAATAGAGGATCGGTTCGGAAAACCGGTTCCGATGAAAGTTGTCAAAAATCAGTTTTGAACATACCATCAGACTTTTCACGTCGAGACGAGCACGATGTTATTTTCCGGCGATCAATCGGAGGTCAGACGACGTCTCACGCGCTTCACGCGTCTAACAGAGAGTTGCCCACGGGCCCGACGCGCTCCACGCGCTTTCACGCGCCATCTGAGGTTGAAGACGCTGAGTCATCGCCACGTCAGCGTCTAGTCAGCGCCCAGTCAGCCTGCCCTGCACAATCATCAGTCCAGTCAGCGTGCCACGTCATCAGACCAGTCAGCAGCCACATGTCATCCAGTCAGCGCCACGTGTCTGCCACGTCAGTAAAGTGCCACGTCAGCAAAATTCTGGTAAATTTCAGAAAGGTCCCTGTATTTTCTTGAAATTACATTTTAGTTCATGAACTTTCCGTAATTGTATTTTGGCCCCAGAACTTTTGAAAATTATAATTTGACCCCTGTAATTTCTAAAATTTGCAATTTGGTCCCTATGTCAGATTTTTATAAACGAAGTGTTATTTCCACCATTTTCAACCATTCCGGACGCAACGGTGAGCTCCATTTTTTAAAATTCTACTTAGAATTTTTATGATGGATGGGGGGCAATGGAAAAATGATTTTGTTGACTAGTACCAATTATTTCACATGGAGATGAATGATGAAAGACCTTCTATATGTAAATGACTATGATGGGTCGGTATTTCTGGAGGAGAAACCAGAAGCAATGTCCGAAGTAAGGTGGAACAATCTTCACCAGAAAACATACAGTACTATTCGTCAGTGGATCGACGATAGTATCGTGAACCATGTCAGTGAAGATACAAATGCACGTGTCTTATGGAGAAAGCTGGAGGAGCTTTTTCGAGCAAAGACTGGCAACAACAAGCTATACTACATCAAGAAAATGATGGGGTTGAAGTACGATGAAGGTACAGCTGTAGCATATCATATCAATGATTTCCTGGGCACAATGAAAAAACTTTCTGGATTGGGCATAGACTTCAGAGATGAGGTAAATGGCTTAATACTTCTAAATACGTTACCAGAATCTTGAGAAACGTTCAGATCTATGGTGATAAATTCAGCCGCAGATGGGAGAGTCACACTGGAGATGGCAAAAATCAGGATCTTCGAGGAAGAAAAGAGGACGAGAATGCAAGGGACTACATCAGCCTCAACCTCAGAAGCTTTAGTGACTAAGAAGAACATCAGAAAGGGGAGGAGTAAAAGCCGAGGCTCAGGTAGACCAGACAAAAACCGAGGTAAATCAAGAACAAAAGATATAGAATGCTACCATTGCAAAAAGAAATGTCATATGAAGAGGGATTGCTACAAATTGAAGAGCGAGCAATCCAGAGACAACAAATGGATAATGACTCTAACCAAGAAAGAGTTGTTACTGCCACCACTGACAATACCTCCAAAGAATTCTTCATTATCTATAAAGAAAATGTTGTGAATCTTGCCAGCCAAGAGACCAGTTGGGTGATAGATAGTGGCGCCTCCATACATGCCACATCTCGCATAGACTTCTTTTCATCTTACACGCCGGAGGACTACGGTGCTGTAAGGACAGGGAATGACGGTCAGTCCAAAGCCGTTGGTATTGGAGACATCTGCCTTGAAACAGACAACGGGATAGGGCTAGTGTTGAAGAGAGTCAAGCACATCCCAGACATCCGGTTAAACCTGATCTCAACAGGCAAGCTAGATGATGAAGGTTTCTGCAGAACCTTTAGTGATGGCACCTGGAAGCTCACTAAAGGATCAATGATGATAGCTCGAGGTAAGAAAGATTCAACACTGTATTTGATGCATGTTAAACTTTCCAATAGTAGCATAAATACGATCAACAGTAATGAGGCTGCCGAGCTATGGCATAAAAAGCTCGGTCATATGAGTCAAACGGGGATGGAAGTACTACGCAGATGAAATATTCTTCTTGGGTTGAAGAACTCACACTTACAGAAGTGTGAACACTGCATAGATGGAAATCAGAACAAAGTGTCCTTCCAGATCTCCCCGCCTCAACGAAGACCAGAGGTACTTGATCTCATACATTCAGATGTATGCGGTCCGATGCAGACAAGAACACTTGGTGGGTCACTTTATTTTGTGACATTCATAGATGATCATTCAAGGAAGATATGAGTATATACCTTGAAGATAAAAGATCAAGTGTTGAGAGTGTTTAAGGAGTTTCATGCCCTGGTGGAAAGAGAAACCGGTAAGAAACTGAAATGCATCAGAACGGACAATGGTGGAGAATACAGAGGTCTGTTTGATCAGTACTGCAAAATGCAAGGAATCTGACATCAAACGACACCTTCAAAGATACCTCAGCTGAATGGCCTAGCTGAGAGGATGAACAGAACCTTGTGCGAAAGGGTCAGAAGCTTGCTCTCACAAGTCAATCTACCGAAGACATTTTGGGGGGAGGCACTCAACACAACCGTACATATTTTGAACATGTCCCAACAGTCACACTAAAAGGAAATGTTTCTAATCAAGTCTGGACAGGAAAAGAAGTGTCATATGAACACTTATATGTCTTTGGGTGCAAAGTATTTGTACATATCCCAAAAGACGAGAGATCCAAACTTGATGCAAAAACGCGACAATATGTATTTATTGGCTATGGTCATGATGATTTCGGCAATAAACTGTATGATCCTGTTGAGAAGAAGATTGTCAGAAGCTGAGATGTTGTCTTCGTTGAAG